>OY787677.1:10104374-10413837 GCA_963678985.1 Spisula subtruncata | reverse complement strand
TATGTGCTTGATACCGACTACACAACCGATAACATACGTGCTTGATACCAACTACACAACCGATAACATACGTGCTTTAAATTCAATAAGTGACAAATTGATTAGTTTAATATGTTGCAGTTGTAGCATTAAATGAATAAAACGTGCACATGAAACACTATAATGACTCTTCACAGTCGATAACATACAGTCCAGTTAGGGTATGAATAGAGTGTCCAATTATAAATGCTGCTACAAACATGAGCAATATAATTCCAATGCAAATCTAAACTCCTGTTCATGCTATGATTGCTATCTAATTGGTACACATAATCGGCTACGTCACTCTCAAAATTTTCTCACTGGACTATGCGTGGCTTATACTCAATAAGTGACAAATGAATAAGTTTATTTGGTTGCAGTTTTAGCATTGAATACGCTTGCACATGAAACACTACACTCATTAAATGTTATAAGTACACCAACACAGTACATAGCTTTACGTGCAAATAGTCGGTCGGTCGACATGCCGAATGGTTTTCCAACAATAACTCCAAAAAGGGTGGACCCAGGATTCTAAACTTTTTAGTGGAGTTTATTCATCCTCCACACACGGCCTAATTCAATTTCAAGGCCATTTAGATCAAAGGTAAAAATAAACCATGTCCTTTGAACACACAACAATCACTGGCTCACAACATAAGAAATATAGGATCTTAGATCGTAAAACTTTACAGAGAGGTTGCTTACATTTGTATCATCAGATGTAGGCTACTAATAATTTTGAGGTCGATAGGTCAAAGGTCACGGTCGTGGTGACCTTAGCTACAGTAGGCTATTTACTGTTATGAGACGTGTATATTTCGCGAACCTCTCTTGTACGATCTGACATCGTAATTCTTCCGGTTTTGTGTTTTCCTGGTGTGGGTATTGATGGACAACGTGTATGTAACATTTTGAGACTTCGTGCGAAAGTCATTTGTTTTGCACGTGCATGTTACATAGTTTAAAAATTCATGGTTCAATGCTCGCAGCGGGCGAATTACAATTAATGGATCATCGGATATTGCTGCTATACTACCCGCATGAAGACATGCAAAAATGAACATGATATCATGTATAATAAAAAAGATATACCAAATTAATGTTGGTGTACTTATAACATTTCACAAGTGTATATAATAATATTGATTTTAGGGTAAGGTATAGTTTGGAAACAATAGTATGTAGTATTCACTCAATTAATATGTATTGTATTTTATCATATCACATTTCCCATTTATGATTGTATTGTATTGTCGGCCGGAGGCCTTTCATAACATTGCATAAATCTTGAAACTTGAACCCGTCGCATACCACATTTTCTTAAAATAAAACTCACAAATTACATTCCATGTACAGTCGAACTTCGATGCCTCGAACAGTACTTGCCTCAAACACCCCAGATGCGTCGAACTCGTTCTCCGGTCCCGTTAAAATCCCTTCTTTATTCATATAGAAAAACCATAGATGACTCGAACAGTACGAGGGTCCAACACTCGAACTGACTTGCTGGTCCCTTGCTATGATTTACCAGTAGATGACTCGAACACTGCAAAATTCGCACCTTTCATTGATTGTGGAATCCATTGTTTGTCCACGGTAAGTCGGTGAAAGGTGTTATTAACACCTTGTGACAATTATTGTACTGCTTACGGCTGTATTACATGTTTGTGAAAAAACTTAATACTTATAGGTCCGTTAAATACTTAATGCAGGACATTATAACTGATTTATTTTTTATTAATTTAAATTTTTGCACTCTTTCAAACAAACTTAACTCGATTTATATTGCAATAAAATAGCTCAAACGTATGTTTCTGCTTTCACAATCATTTTATTACTGATGGACGCACTTGACATATAAATCGCTAGTGTATGATTAAAACGATGATTAAACAGGCTACCGCACGGAGCGATTAATAGAACAGGGAAGTTTGCTTACATATGTGAATATTTGAAGAGCTAGCGACGATTTCAAGTCAATTTTGTCAAAAAATATAATGTTTTTTTATGAATGTTTCACAATTTTACACAAATGCGTTATATATGCATTAAATATGAAATACGAACAAGCCCTCAATATACGACAATTACACACGATTGACAGGTACACGTACCGAGAAGCGTTCGAACTTATACGTATACAGTGCATATAATATACTCGTACCCTCGATGCCTCGAAACGGTAGATGGCTCGAACTATTTTCCCGGTCCGAAGGTAGTTCGAGGCATCGAAGTTCGACTGTATCCTATTTAGTGTCCTAAGATAGTAGGATTAGACAATTGCTGATCCTTGATAACCTAGTCACAATTGCTGTATTTTGTGTAAATTAATTTACTATATGCATATTTGTATATCGAGTGGTGTTGCCTACAAGACCAGCGTACATGTCCTTCTTTGATAGCAGGCAGTTACGACAGTCTTATTTTCAAAACTTCAATGTATACATGTACGAGGGGTGTTCCAGAAATAATAGGACCTTTCTCATAACTTATTACTTAACAATTACAATTTAATGAAATTTTTACATATATGCATAGCAATGTACGTATGCTCTATATACTGGTAGCAACATAATTTCGTTTTTGCTGATGATGTTCATACAGAGCGTCGTAATAGAAACCATGTTACGCCAAGGCGGGTCACACTATTATTTGTCATTACCAGCCTTATTAAAATGTGAATATTTCAATAACCTCTTGATAAACATTAATGCCTAATTGTATGGCATTACGTCGATGACTTGGAAATTCGAATGCAAAGGTTCGAAGAAATCGCTCTGTGTTTGTTATCGTAAGTCAGTAATCAAGTGTATGTAACCACGCGCGTCATGGATGAAAATGACGTCAACGGCGATAAACAGAAACCGCGCGATTGTCATAAAATGGTATACATTGGGAAAACCAACAGTGCTAACCAATGAAAGGATGAAATACGTAGAATGTAGTGTCATTAAGCAGCCACTGGTGTTCTGTTGACTCAAATTGTTTACAGATCGCAGATTTATGAACTTACAAATAAGCACAGGTGAGGTAATAGAACTTTAAGTTGACGTTAATAAACACTGTTAATAAACTGATAGACGCTCCAAGGTTTAAGCCAGTTCCTAACATCATTGCAACACAGTTTTGTGAACAGTGGTACGGAAACATATTTAAACAGTCGGAACAGTGGTATTAGATACGTTCAGAAAGTCAAAATGACTATAAACAAAAATATTAAATGTTTCTTTATGCTATAAAATACTGTGCTTGAAATGCGACGTCATAATAACGTCACGGTGCGACCCGCCTCCCTGGTACAAAGTATACTTAATGTTTTCTTATTTCTTATTTTTCAACCAATTTCTTTGATATTTCGCATATGTGTCAGTGAAAGATCAAAATTTAATTATTAAGATGATTATTTGTGTTTTCTGATTTTGTAATTTCGTCTTCGGTTTGATGCATTTTACAGCATGTACGAGTAAGGTATGTGTTATTTTACATTGTAGGTGTGTACTCGTTTATTCTAACACTGTCTGTATTTTTCGTCTTGTAACAATATAGGACTGTGCCGTGATTAAAGTTCCGATATATAACGGTTCAAACCCGTTCTTCTTTCGATTGTTCTTACTTCTGTTATAACCTTCTCGTATTATAAGCACTTTTTATGAATGGAATTTACGTTTTGTTTATCCTATGACGTCATGAATCATATGTCGTTTATTTGGCGTCAACGTAAACGAGACGTTGTGCGAACTTTTTGTAGCGTTCTTTCTTAATTCATTTAGTTATATCCGTATTCTTGCAACAGCAATTGCATTTATCGATTCATTTCTGTTTTTATGAAATGCATAGTTTGAATTGAGCTCTGGTTATGCGTTAGATTAAATGAAATGAGCAAAAACGACATTCTAGGGGTGGAGGTTTCATACTTTAATCAGCGAAAGTTGTCTATAGCAACACGGCAAACGTATCTCGCAGCAATAAAAATGGGTTCGTATGAAATTGCACTTATTACACGTGTTAGAATGCAAATATATGTTAGTTTTCCGTCATATACCGGTCAATACACTAGTCGAATGTACTAAGTACACACTTTTTTCTGCAGAAGTATAACACCGATAAGTGACTCAAATATACCATTGGAATCATGGACCTATTTTCTATCCTGTGCAGTAAATTATTAAACTATTAAATATAATAACAATGTTTTACAAAAAGACCACTTATTTCATAGCTGAAAACAATATAGTCGCACACCAATATCTGACATGACCATCATATGCGGAATGACATCCTGACATATCCGATGCATTGGAATGATACTGTTGTTCGGGAATAGTTGCCGGAGTGTCATTTTAGTACAAAGTCGGTAATAATGTACAGTATGATACCTCGGTTGGCGTACACGTGGGGGATAACATGGGAAAAGAATATTGCCCGGGGTTGTTGGCTAAATGCCCGGCAAGCCTGACATTATAAATAAATTAATCAAAATCAAAGTCTGTGTGATAACAGTGTGTTCGTATCATTCAAAATACATGATTCCCCGGACAAAAATTTTGTTGCTAATTTGAAGTTGTAATTTGGATGTCAAATGCCAAATTGACGTCACTGTCATGCTAAATGTTAAGTTGCTCCACACAAAGAAATGGACATATCCTGTTTGATTAAACGATAAAACATTATTTCGAGACCCCTTAAAATATAACTATCAGTCGGAAATTGTAACAAACTTATTTTGACGCATTTAATGATTACAGATTTAAAACGTGTCACTAGAAACATTTTTTTCGTGAATTCAATGCAAATGACATAATGAAACAATAATGCATGGTTAAAAAACTCTAAATAGACAATTATTGAATATAATCTTACCAGGTTTATTGGCGTGGCATTTTGAGCATTCTTATCACACGTGCACGGTGTTTAATAACATCCGCACTGTATATATTATGGAATATCTTTATGGCTTTATGTTTGGGTGTTGTTTATTAAACGCGTATGAAATAATTAAAACCAAAATTCACATATTTGAGTAGTCTGCTAGAGTAAAATAGGCATTTGTCATTTACGTCATGTACCAATGATTTCTCTGTAAATATAGATGTTTCATCTTCCGTGTTAAAGGCAATCGACCGAATATGGTATCTAAAAAGTTCTACTGAGTTTAGATGATTTATTCTGGTTCTAAAAGTATGAACTTAGAACATTCGTCAAGTGTATATCCTGGTTTATAGCTCACAAGCATAGTTATTAATCGTTCAGGCCTTCGGCCTTAATGATTAATTTGCATGCATATGAACTGCAAACCGTGATATATTGGCCGCTATATCATTTTCAGTGCATATTCATGGCACATTTTTACAAAAAAATTCTCATTTGCACCCTGACAAAAACTTTAAGGCCATGAACACCTATACTAACTGTATTCAAACATTTATGTGTGATATCTGGAACCGCGTGCTAACTCATTTAAATTTATTTTAAAAACCCATACTTTTTTAGAAAAAAAGATTTGAGAAAAGGGGTCACAACAAAAAGAGTACAAAAAAATACTCGATCGACTTGGATCATATCTTTTACAGTAAAACAGTTCTACAATAGTATATGTAACATAATTTATAAAATAATAGGGTGTTTGATGGCCATTTGTGTCTCGTGAAAAATGGCAAAAATCGAATTTCCTCTGTTGCCATAGCAACGGTATGAAAAATAAAGTTTTAAGCCCTGAAATCGTTTTTTATGGGTGAATACCAAAAAAGTGGCCAAATGTTTTCAAAATCTGAGACTATGCGTGGACAACCATGTCTGAATTTGCCTGGTTTGAATATAGAATTACAATTAACTGTTTATATTGTCGCACAAGTTGGCTTTGTTATAAAGTATGTATAAGTTAAATCAAAGAAGTAATTAAAGATCTCCTCCGTGACATGCTCGTGATATCATTAACAATAAGACTATTGTCTGTAGCGTTTAACGTAGTGGTGTCCATTCATTGTATCCTGATTTGTCGATGATATTATACAAATGTAAGGTTGTGTAATTATTTAAACTTAAAAGGTACAATTAACTTCCATATACTTTTGAAGGCATTTCTCGGATCGAACATAAATTGATAAGACGGCTAAATGTAAATACTTGTAGAAGTTTGGAATAAGATTGTAGGTGTGAGGTAAGATATTTGAATGTATTAATACTGTTACAATGTAGTACAGGTATCCCATTAATTAGTGTTAATTTATGCATTAAATCGATCATGAAATGATACACTTCTCGACCTCTTTCATCACTTTTAGAGATATTAACGTCATAATGATTATTAGCCGTATGAACCCAGTTGCCATTTTGTTACCGATAACCGATCAATGGAATACAAGTACCGGATGTTTTGTAACTATAATTCAACTTGTGGACTGGTGATACCTATTGTGCTATATACGGGTATACGTCCGATCAATATGATACAATGTACATAGATGTACTGATTGCATTTATTGTAATGCACGTAGAGATACAAATTGGAATATCTCAAATATCCACATGTCTGAAAACCCGACATTACAACCGAAGCCTGTATTGGTTAGGCTTCCACATATGCTAAGTATGTAAATGTCAATATACGTTAATTTCAAATTTTGCGCACGTTTATTATTATTAAAACGTTAATAGCTGTCTTTCCAAATTAAGAATTAGTAAATACCATTTAGATCTTCCACTTATAAATGCGTCCAAACAAATCAATGTAGGTGGGATGGTCCTCCATAAAAAAATTAAAACCAGTACATGGTACTTATTCACGATCAAGGAATTTTAGAAAACTTTCATTTATTTTGGTCTCGAGGTGGTTATGCCTCATGTGGTCACCGTTTGGGCATGGTCTTGTGCGGTTCGGTAGCATGACATCGGGGCCTTTGGGAACTTGGACGAGTATTGATGTGTTTCATTCGGTCTCATGCAATAACCGCTTTTTTCTATAATTTTTTTGGGAAATTGGGATACCCTGCATTCTTTTCGACTGGGACTTGGATTTTTTATTGTTTCTTTGGTGAATGTGTGGGCATTGCTCAATATGGTTGTGTTGTTATTTTTCCTGTCTGATTTCCTCATACCTTGTTTGTTATAGAGGGTATAAAAAGAAACCTCCACAGTTGATATTTGATTTAATTACGCGTGTTTATCAGAATAATTCGAACTCAACCCTAGATGGAATACTTTACAGATTGCCGGAAACGTTTTGTTTTATAAACACCAAAGTCTGGATAAATGATTGACACACATACCTGGTATTGTAAATGTATGTAGAAATTATATGTATATATTATATAGTTATTGCATTTTTCAGTACAATACAATAATAGTCGTTTGATTTTTTTCAGATAAAACCAGATGCTTGTAATATAGTACTCAGAATGAATGATCTAAACCATGTTTTACTACTTGTGTTGATGTGCCGTTGTCTCCTCCGTAAGTAATATAGGATTCATAATGAGTTGTCTTTGGAAATCAACATCTTTAAACGAGTCCATAAAGCACAAAATAATTGTTTTCGTGACGAGTTTAAGAAAATATTGCTATCACTGGCAACGAATGACGGGTCATTTTTATCACATTACCATAGCTTTCGAGTCAAAACGTCAGAAATAACAATTTAAAGCCGGTGGTGTTACATTTTCGGACAAAAAAGCTGTTGGCGTCAAGAATTTGTTATCACCCACATTGGAGAAGGTTGTTTCATAATTTGGTCTCGAAATGTTGGTTTATTGTCTACTTATGTAAGGCCATCATTGCATGCATATGTAGAAGAATAAGTCCGTTGCATCCCGACGCGCTGCCAGTCATAAAGCATGGGTCATTATTCGCTCTTGTATAGCAATAACAAAGGTACATTTTATGTTGACGTAAACAAAGACTACTAGTTATGCCAAAATATTGTACCTGTATTAACTATTATGTAAATCCAGTATGAGCACTATGTACAAGCATTGTTTCATTGAGACCCATTTATATTTAGTAGTTTGTGTTAATATTTTAGTAGTAACAGCAATAGAACAAGGATGTGAAAAGTGTGGATGTTGTGTAGGTAAAGTGTGTAACAGTAGGGACGTTTGTACACACGAATGCATTGATGGTATTGGGGGGAATAAATGCTACAACAAATGTCCGGATGATTGTGTCACATGTGAACAAGTAAAAGCCAAAAGTTGTGCAACATGCGAGACCGGAAAGTATTTGTCCACTGTCAGTAGGAATACTGATCGAGGTACAAAGACATTTCAGGGTTGTGTGGACTGTCCAGAAACTTGCACAACGTGTACATCTGAAAGTAGTTGCCAGGAATGCAATGATCGATATTACAACTCTGGGCAATATAACGATTGTTCCCAAGAATGCCCTACTAATTGTAAGACATGTACATCACCCACCAACTGTCAGGAATGTTACACTCCGTACTACAACCAAGGAACCACCACAGACTGCTCTCTGTCATGTCCAGGGAATTGTGTTTGCTCGTCGCCCGGTATTTGCTCATCATGTCAAGATGGTTTCTTCAACATACACGAACAATGTCTGAGTGCCTGCCCAGGTAATTGTAAGACATGTACTGACCAAAGGCTTTGTCAGTGGTGCAATGATGGATTTTATAACGGAAGGGACCTGTCGACCAATAACGACGTGAATGATTGCACACTGCTTTGCCGAGAAACTTGCTCCAAATGCAGTTCACAAAATGATTGCACTACTTGTAAACATGGACATTTTGGATCTTACTGCCAACATAATTGCTCCGTTGGGTGTACAAATGGTGAATGTAATACACATGATGGTACGTGTGAGTGCAAATATGGCTTCAACGGAATTCTTTGCGATGAATGTTCGATCGGCAGACATGGTCAACAGTGCGAAAAGCAATGCCCTACTACGTGCAAGGATAATGTTTGCAAACGAGACACGGGTAATTGCCTGTCGTGTACATCTACCAATATTACAGGTGTTAAATGCGAAATTTGTATACTAGATACTTGGGGTGCAGCGTGTACGAGAACTTGTCCAGCCAATTGTCAAGGACAATGCGTTAGGAACACTGGAAACTGCGTATTGTGTGTTGTGAATTTTCAAGGTAGTTTATGTGACGAATGTTCAGCGGGGTATTTCGATGAAGTGTGTGATAAGGTCTGCCCTGAACAGTGTCTCAACTCTATTTGTGATCGCTCTGATGGTACATGTAAAGCATGTAACCAGAATTATGCCGGTTCTACTTGTGAAGACTGTGTTGGTGGTTTCTATGGAGAGACGTGTGATTCTCCTTGTCTCTCAACAAAATGTGCAAACAACGTATGCAATCGGGAAACTGGTGCTTGTATATCGTGTCAAAACGGATTATATGGACTGGAATGTGAATTTAACTGTTCTCCTGGTTGCAATGGTAAAGTTTGCAATTTTAAGTCGGGTACGTGTACAGAGTGTAAGAGTTCGTATTCTGGGGACAAGTGTTGTGTGAATGGTGGACAATGCCGTAACTGTTCTTCAAATACAGTTTGTGAAACATGTGAAAATGGTTTCTTTGGGACAAACTGTAATTTACCGTGTCCAAATACGTGTGTTACCGTAGGACAATACTCACATTGTGAAAAGACCGACGGTAAATGTTTGACATGCTCAGATGGTGTCCATGGTGACCATTGCAATATCACGTGTAATGATAGATGTGCAAACAATCGCTGTCACCAGGACAATGGACACTGTGTCGATGGATGTGCTGGTGATTTCGATGGTCCTACTTGCGCTCAAGGTAAATGTTATTTGTTTATATTATATTTTATATATCTTTATATTTCTGAACGGTAAATAAACATTGGTACTAGGCGAATTAAGCTATGGTGAAAACATAATAATATCGACTCGTTTAAAATTGAAAATGTGGAGCTAAGCAAACAACTGGTATTTGATATTTGTTGAACACCTTGGGTATTATTTGAGCTTACATAAATACCTGTACGCGTACATGTAATGTGATGCCTCGAGCTCGAAAATGTATCGTTTGCAGCGACACATACAATGTCCTTTATTAAGCATTTAAAACTCAACTTAAAAATGGATTATTTGTAAAATAATTAAGAATAGCAAACATATTTGTCACCTTGGTGACTTTCAAAACGTCCTGATTCACAATAATAAGATTTTTAATGTCCTATTTATGGTACAATAATAACCTGGGCTTTTTATGAATGAAACAATACAAAAAAACGTTTTCAAACCATATAGTTGAATAAACATGCTTTTTATGAAATAAATACTTAAACACGTCTAGATAGCATGTGCCCATTGTTAAATTAATTTAAAATGACAAAGCAATTGTTCAAATGCATTAAACCAACCAGGAAGATAATAGTATTATACAGATAGACGAGTGTCTGAATTGAGGTAAATATAGAAACTTGAGAATGAATGCATGAAATAGGAGACAATTTGCGTTTAAAGATCTGACAAAAAACGGAGTATACAATTGCATTATCAACGTTACTATGGCTACATGCTTGCAATGACTATCACCCTTGATTTAACTTAAAGAGAAATACCCTGCTAATTATATAATGTTTTGAACGTTGGATGACTTAACGAAATCTTTAAATGTATTGAAAACCAAAACTCTCAAGTTGGGTAATATAACTTTGAATACCGCAAACAATGAGTAGGTACTACAATGTTCAGAAGGATATTCTCTACTCCCTCAGAATGTGTTGTCACCTTTGCATCACCTTGTAAGCATTCTTCATAGATAGGAAAGACATTATGCATACCGCGAATGAATATAATCTATAACCTCATATCAGGTTTCAATACTGTATCACTTTACGTTCATAGTAAACATATGAATCTTGTTCATCTATAGTACATTTGTATGCATATAAAGATGCTATCATCAAATTTCTTTAAAGGGACATGACCTGGAACTGAAGCGTCTCGAATAGCAATCAAATTGGTGATATTATAATGCCTAAATCAATTAATGAAAGTCATGTAAACTATTTAGAAAGTATCCGGCTAGTTTACTCAAAATACACATTTCAAGATTTAACAAACCTGCCGATTTCAGTCTCGGAAAATTATTCGAATTTTTCATAATTTGACCCTTTGGGTACCTGTCAAAACTGAAAACATCGCTGAATAACGTCAACAAACTAAATGGTAAGTATTGCTCATGTTATGTCCACTTGAAAGGCAGAGCACGTGCTCGGTTAAACTTTCAGACGTATCGGAAATTTCGTTGTCGTCAATAAAAGGCTGGCAGCCTTTTATTCAAACCGACTAACAATTACCACGATGCGCATTATAGGGTCATTTTTGAGCGCACATTCTTCTTTGACTTTTCGGTAATAAGTGGTTTCACGAGTGAAAAACGCAGTTTTGGTGTACGGAAAAATAGACACAGCAGTTCTTGGGCATGCCCTTTACCATGCCTCTGATAGACGTAATCTAAATATAAAACAATGTTTACATTTCAGCTTTGATTGAGCCTAAGCCAATTGTTCCTGCAGTTGTTGGAAGTGTATCAGCCGCTGTTGTCATTATAGCAATAGTTATCGTGGTGTTGATCGTCATTCGTAGAAGGTGAGTTACATGTACATACATTAATTATCATTTGATTGGCCCAGCGCCATTATATGTTTAATCTTTGCCTGGTATACAAACTTGAATACTTTTACCACAATCAAGCGATTCATATTTGTTATGTTTTGTACATCATTTCTGAGGGATGTTGGTCTGTTGAATCGTGTATTGTGCCCATTTCGGTTTTCAAGCGGATGGGACTATATGATTGCCCTCCATCAATCTGCCAGTTAGACTGTCAGTTCGTCAATCCGTCAAGAAAATCTGGCCTCTGAAATAACGCAACAAGTCTTTAAGATAGGCTTATGAATCTTTGTTTGAAGATTGAGACCAAAAAGGAGATTGTACACTTCGTTTTATGTTTTGATTAGGACAAAAACATGGATGCCATGGCAACAGGAACATCGACAAACTAAAAACCATGTATGGGACTTACGTATTGCTTGCAATTCCTAATTACAACTGTACTTGTATTTCCTCGTGTTTTGTCTGTACTGTTTATCAGTAACCATTTGATAGAATTAATTAACAAGACTAGTTTCGAGGATCGTCGGTAATTTTTCTGTGATGTTTTCATTTACATGTATGACGTTGCACTGTTTTGAATGTGGATATTTCGTGTAAAATGCATCGATTGGGACGTTTGAAGCCTAGTTAAAGTCTCAACCTGATTATCAGTGACATTCAAAATGCAACCAATCACTTGTTTTGCCACACATAATTGTATACTTACTAGGCCATATGCTATGTTTAATTATTATGTCTAACATTATTCGTTTAAACCTTTTAATGATTTACATATTTGAACTTTGTACGGGTGTCCTATTTTTTATTTATTAATGTACGTATTTTGAATGCCTCGGTTAACATATTGGATTTCGTGAACAAGTGTGTTTAAATCTGTTTGGCTGATCTTGATATTTGATATTGTGTTGTATGTTTAATAAAAGGCGAAGAGGTACGGGCAATCGTAAAGATGATACAACAGATACACAGAACAATACACCAAAACTTCCTGGTAAGTCCATGCATTATCATCCTGTCGGTATATTTATGATAAGTATTGACACGCGATATGTCGCTTACTTAAAATTATAAGGTCGTAAGTCGTCCCTTTGGTGCAAAAAGGTTGCATCTCTCTATATAAGACAAAGCAAGATACTAGTTGCGCCAAAGGGACGAATAGTTACTTACTACCTTGTAATTTCAATGCACATTCTAGATATACATCACAAGAAGCATGCAATTAATTTATTGTCATCAAATCCGAAGAGCTCATGTTGCCCATACTGGAATTTCAAAAAATATATTAGATTCGTGTTTAGACAGTTGCTTCTTGTTTCTTGAAAAAAATACAGGTGTATACTAAATATGAACTATTCTTCTGAGAAAGAACATTTGTTTTGTCGTAAAATCATTTGACAGTCACTCAATACTGCTATAAATTCAACTTTCACGAAATGAATGAAGAACTACATGCATTATTCATTTCGAACTTCTTATCTATTTGTTTATTTTGTTCTATAAGGAAGTTCTCTACGAATAGAGCTATTATGTTAGAGGACTAATATTGGCATGAGTTTAAATAGTGCGTGTTACATAAACTGTATACTACTTTAAGGACGAGATATCATGGCTTCGAAGTAAACCCGATTCCGCGACCGGAATAACTCTATGGAAAAATGCCCAAATGACGCTGATATGGTTGTTCTCACTACAGTGCATGCCTTGTAAGACGAGTACATATTATTTCATATTTGATAATTTTAACTAGGTATTTGACTCGCAGACATACACACATCACTTAGCTTTAATGTTATTTATGTTTGTAACACGAACAAGCGTGATGTTTAAATAATTAAGGATTCAAAAAGGCTGCATAATGACAACAAAGCAAATCCTGACCCTGAAATACCCCAAGCAATTTGAATAAGCACAATAAACATATCATGGTCAGCCTGGCTTTTGTATGATTAAGGTCCTTCAAATAACAACATACATATAATGCCAACAAAGCAATATATGCAAATGATATCACTGAATCATTTCGACTTGAACAATATCCAAGTAATTTATTTGTGTTTTGTAATGATTAAGGTCCTTCAAAAAGACGAGATCATGGCAAAAATCCTACATTTGTAACTATACAATAAGGGACCTGAAAATCTGAACTTGTAATACGTCTGAAAGCAAATTGTGACACTGAAACAACCCCCAGACTTAAATAAACACAATAAGCACATTAAACAAAACATGTTTAGTCTGACTTTTGTTATGCTTAAGGTTCTGAAATAGTGAACAAGCACACTTAACATTATAAAGTAAACATCACTTTGGTGATATTTAAGGTCCTTCAAAAAGACGACATGATGCCAACAAAACAACTACTGGATTAGAAGTGGCCGAGTTTGAACCTGACATTGATGGTGTCGATGATGAGGAGATAGTGGTTGATATTCCAGAAATACAGAATGCTGTGTATGAGAATGTTCCTACATCACATGTGGCTGGACTTGATGCTTTTGTTAGAAGCAAGTCTGAAGATGACTATAAAGAGGAATTTGAGGTATGTACTCATACTACTGGCACTAATCTACAACTGAGTAGGTTTATTGATTGCACTAAAATAATGATGAAATAAGAAATCAAACCTGATTTATTTATAATTTCTTCGTGCAATTGGGTCTCTTTCATTTTTAGGCGGGGTCTTCGCCTGCCATCATTTCGCCATGTTGTGTTTGGGCATTGCTTCTTGTAATCGTGTCGTTTTTTGTTGACACTGTTGTTTTCATTGCTCAACCGGTTACGTTATTTGCTGCCTTCCCTGTCCGACTTCTTCATATCTGTTTTTATTCTTATATCGAACACGGATAAGATAGTCATGGCTAAAACGGTTCCTTTTTCAATGCTCAATTTCAAGCGGATCGAAGTAATATGGATATTGAAAAGGTCTTACACAAAGCTAAAATCAAATCTACAAACAAAATATAAGTAAAACCTCAAGTAATCTGTATTTCAAATGTTTCCTTCTTTGCTAACGTTATGGGATATTTATGTTACGTGGGGATATGTATATGTAACGTTGTAGCGTATGTAATTTGTACATTCGGCTTATGTATGGTTCTAAACTTGATGAGCCATAAAACATTTAAGTTTAATTGTACATTTATTGTGATGGCGAAATGAATGTTAATGCGCAATTTGCAAACATTTTTTGTAGATGCCCCAATGTTTATGAGCGATACAATTTTATTCGATATTTTCCGAGTGATTTCCTATGAATATGAGACAAGGTTTCCCATATTTTTTCCTTTTCATATTTATAATAAATTCACTATGTCTTGACGCATTTAACACATACGTATTGTTTATACACCATTTATCTTTCCAGCAACTACCAAAGGGTCTTACACAGAGCAACAGTGATGCAAGGAAACCGGAAAATTTGGTTAAGAACAGATATAATGGCATATATCCTTGTAAGTCCGTAATAAATATGTTTTTGTTTTCAAATTATTTACCTGAAGTTACAAACAGGCCTATTGTTTAAGATTTGTTTATGTATTGCAAAGCTTTAATAGCTCTAGTGTGTTCTGTCTAAAGCCAATCTCTTTCCTCGTCAATTTAAACCGTCCCTTTGTACATAAAAAGTAAAACAATGATTATACGAGGGTCATTCAATATATTCGTAGACAATTATTCTCATTTTATTATATTTACGTTTAAATAATAATTTCTTATATCATTATAAACATTTATCTATTACCTATCGTAGATACAAATTTATCATCGATTATGCAACACAGTAGCATGCCATCAGCCGATGTATTACCATAGTAACGCGCTACCACCCCCGACCGACGTAACGTGCCCTTTTCACTCGTTCAACTAGTTATAAATTCCAAATTATTGATTTTACATTCCCATATTTTGCTAGATTATTGCAAGATATTATCGTAATATTTTGTGAAATTATTAAGTTGTTTAGACGTTCGAGTTTGAATTGAGAAGTATTTGATCTATGCCTGCCACGTTTTGATTTACGTCAAAATGCTAATGAATTTACGCAAGGAAATTCATGCAACGTTTAAATCGTGCATTTGTCTTGGAAATAAACAATAAACACATATAATCTGCTAATGAGAGCAATCAGAGAACATGAAGTATTCAGTGTCCCTGTGTTTTAATGACAAAATCAAATTTCTGAAGAGCAGCATGGTATCAAAATTGATACAGGGATCAAACGAAATTTAAAAACATAAGGGCGTTTGAGGGAACGCCAGTCAAATTTGCGATGCGTTTCAATTTATCATACAACCAATAAGTCCAGCTTAATCCTTAACTTTGAATACCTAAAATGTTGTGGTAGATCTATTTAATAATATACAGCTTGCATATTTGTATTTAATTCGATAATAATGACATACTTCAATTTTGGGTTTACCATTTGAGAAATAGCAACACGTCAATAACGTCGCTGACGTCAGTATATATTTACGTTGTGTGGTGGTTGCGGTAGGTTTTAGTTTTATTTTAGCCATATTTTCTTTACAAATGCATCGATTCGTGCAAAACTTTCTGCACTTGTGTCGGATAGGCTGTAGTTTAAAGTGGTATAATTAGTTACTCTCTGTGTCAATATGTATTAAAATGACGAGTTCAGTCGACGAATTTATTGAGTGACCATCGTACACTATATAATGTTTGTGTTAGTTTGTTTACCAACAAGAAAACAAGAAATCCATACAGTATATGACATTATATTGTGTATAACAGATGATCACTCCAGGGTCAAAATAAAGGGTGATCCAAAGTTCTTTATCAATGCCTGTTTCATAGATGTAAGTATTATATTTCGTATACTTCTGCCATACATGTACTTTAACACTTGTATAATACATTAAAAACAGTAACATATACTAGAAATTTAATTGTTTCTTTTTTATAGTATTTATTTAGATAGTCCTCTGTGGTTTCATATACTTAGCATGTGATTTGTAACAGAAGAAAAGTAAACCAATATTAAACCAAAAAAGTAGCCAAAAGCGAAATATGCTTATAGTTCTACAAGTACATATATTTATAACATTATGAACATACCTGCTTAAAACACTACGGAGGCATTGCTTTATCGTCAACATGCCGGAAACTATTGTAGAATAAAAACCAAACAATAACGAGTTTTTCCGTAAGTTAAGATTAGTTTTGAGACAGATTTTTCTTGCTTTCTCAAAATATCGATGTTGTACTTACGCCTTTCTTATTCTTAGCCAGGAAACTGTCCTGTATTATTATATAAACAGATAATTGTGTGTATTATGTTGTACATGCTTAATTGTGTCATGCTTTTTGTTATAGGGCTTCCAACAGAAGAATAAGTACATTGCATCACTAGGTAGGTTTTGTATGCATTTACTCTCTGAGAATACATAACACGTTAAGTTACTATTGCACTGTCTATTAAATGGCTATTTAGAAACTTGAGTTGTGTCCTCGCTTTGAATACGAAGCCATTTTTTATTTAGTTGTTCGTTTCATTGCTCTTCTTGTTAAAAAGTATAAACCTTTACATGTAAATAAAACATTATACGCGAAGGAAAATATCATCATACATTAGCAAATTGTGTAGATGATACATTATTGCTTGAAAGACTGTACATGTACGAAAGATGATATACATTAAATGAGTGTTGTCAGGTCCTACAGCAAAAGCTACCCAACAGTTTCATACATTCTGGACAATGGTATGGCATATGGACACGGATGTGATAGTGATGCTAACCAATCTCATCGAACCAAGTGTAAGTAGGATTTAAATCAGACCATTAGTTTTAATTACTTTACATGTACATAGATATATGATTTGATCACATTCCGTATGGGTTCATGTCGATGTTAACTTTACATCATCCAATTTAATCGCTACTTTAACAAATCCAGAAGTGCAGAGACTCTCCGATGTAGTTTACTGGGAGAGAGATCTTTAAACCTTAAAGTGAATGAAGTATATCATGATTTTAGTCTGTTCACTCTCAACATGCACTACATTGTAAGAGGTCATTTGAATGTGACATATCTTGTAGTGCAGTCAGATCTAACTAACAGCGTAAAGGAATGGAGAATGGATCTGATTTAAATGTGATTGGATGCCATGGAACACCATATTACATTTTCCCGTTATCATTGATATATACGGACCACTTCAACTAGAACCATTCTCTGAATCTGCCGATTCTCTACATATTCTAGAAACCAAACCACTTTTTTTCAGGGCAACAAATGCGAACAGTACTGGCCAGATCAAGACTGTACAAACATACATCAAGATATAACAGTTTCATGTCAAAGTGAAGAAGTATTTGCCGAGTATACAGTCAGGACATTAACCGTTGAGAAGGTACTTATGATTACCGTTTATCTGATGGTATGGCTGATATGGATGCTGGATATGATTGAACACATTTTTCCTAATGATACGGTGGGATTAGCTTCAA
The DNA here is from genome assembly GCA_963678985.1 of Spisula subtruncata. NCBI lineage: Eukaryota > Metazoa > Mollusca > Bivalvia > Venerida > Mactridae > Spisula > Spisula subtruncata. The sequence goes on along the minus strand of OY787677.1, from coordinate 10,395,724 downwards.
TTGATTGTTTAAAACTTAAAATCGCTATTTACTTTCCTTGATATTATCGTACTCGAAAGCATTGATGATTTTAGAGTCATGTCCGTTAAAGGATAGTATTGGTGTTTCAGCGGGATGAGATGGAATCCATTGTTTAAAACCCACAAATGTTATTTATTTTCCTTGATATTTATCGTACTAGAACATTTTGATCTTAGTCATTAAGGTTAAAAATCACGCACGATACTTACTGTCTCGATATTATCTAACTTGAGCACATTGCTATCAGTTAAAAGAAATTATGAGAATTCATAGCACATGGGAACGGCTCAATTGTTAGTGAACAATGCTGCCTCGTCAATGTTAATATATATTGAAGCAGAAATGATGCGAACTTTAAGTAGCCATTTCCTCGAAAACTCATTTAGGATGTTATCTTCCTCTAAATGGGTTCAGTCGTTCATCCGCTAGTATAGATATTATCAAATACACTTAAATGTCAAGAGTATATTAGTGTATATCAATATGTTGAATTTCCGTATGTCCTTATAATATCAAGCAGTATAAGGTTCGAGACCAGTCTAGTGCCAATTCCTGATTTGTCTTTTTACGATCAACCCAAACTATTCACTTGACCCAGGCGTTTGAAACGGTACATTTGCCTCTGTCGAACAAAGGATACTGCTTCATTACTGCCGACGACGCATTAAACGTTCAACAGCCGATTTATGACTAAATCATCAGGGAGAAATGTACATTTGGTCTATCGGACGCATGCCTAAAATAAAATACACTTTAGCTTGTGGTTCACCTTTGTATTACAAGTTATTATGTATCTTATAATAAACAAAAAGGTAATATAATTCATTGTTGTGTTTTTGTTATCAGAATTCTAAGAAGAGAACAGTCGTACAGTTCCATTACACAGCCTGGCCTGATAAAAGTATTCCGGATGAAATAACAAGTTTGGTAGAGTTTCGTCAGAGGGTCAGAAGTGCTCCACGTGTACACCATGGTCCGGTTGTCATACACTGCAGGTCAGTAATCGTTGTTTTATATTCTATACTTTATCAAAATCCAATTATAGCATTTCATTATCTTCTGGGACTACCTTGTAAAGAATACAGTCTTAATTACATAAATCACAAAATATAATAACAAATCAGAAAATGAAAGAAGTATACAACACATGCACAGGTAAATGTATCATTGATAATAAAAAAATGAAAACATTAACAAAAATATCATTGTTTTCGTTTTACTGTACTGTACAGTGCTATTAAGAACGGATACTAAAAATCGAGTCGTCTGACAGGTAAAATATGTGTTTCTAGTTTTAACTATGTGTACCTGACTTATAGTTAATATTTGAACAACTATACTTCAATAAACTTATATCGTACCAGGTAACATATGGAAGTATGTTCTCACTAGGAAATATGTATAACCAATACATAACCAACGACTAACTGTCTGAAAACCCGACCGAGTCAAGTAATATGCTCAATATATGTGCAATTTCATATTTATGATAACCAAATATTTTGTCTGGTTTGCTTATTATTGGTATGTTTTCCTACGACAATGCTAGGTGACGTTTATTACCAATAACATACATTAGAGCTCTGTGCAGAGAGTCCGAAATATGTTCAAATTACACATTAACTATATAATTGTTCTAGTATATGTTTTATATATTACTAGTACAGTTATAAAAGGGAAAGGAAAACATTCTTGATTTCAATTAGACGTGTTAATTTCATTGCTATCGTTCTCCAGTGCTGGGATAGGACGTACAGGCACATACATTGCTTTGGACAGGTTGACAGAAGCGGGGGAAGCCGGGGAGAGAATCAATGTATATGATTGTGTGTATGACATGCGACAACAACGTGTTAACATGGTACAGACACTGGTAAGTTAGCAATTGCTTATTTAAAACGACATGAGGAAATGGACGGCAACACTCAACTAAATCAGCCGAGCACAGAAAACAGTAACAACACAACATAACACAAATACACGGGGAAATACATACAATGTTATAATTAACAGACCAAGTCCCCGTTGTAAAAATGCATGATTTCCTAGTTTTACCAAAAAATAAAAAAGACGGTGATTCCAAGTGATCGAATGAAACGCATATAAGACATGACCTAGTTCCTCAAGTCCCCGCTGCAAAATAGCGTTTTCCTCGGACTTTTATGAATTTAGCAAGGAGTCTCAGTTAAATATGGTAGGACTATAAGCTTGCAAATGCATGCATCGCATGTTTCGATTTCAGGAACAATACAAATTTCTTCATAAGGCTCTGGTACATACACTGACATTTCAATGTGGAGCAATTCGGTCGGAAGAGTTTGGGTCGTACATACGAGCTACAAGAGATTCGGTGTTCAACGAAAGCTTCGAAGTAAGTGATATTTTAGGTTAAATTTGAATAATGATAAAGATCGGTTTCTTAATTATATCGAATGCAAAAAACAAACAAAACAACAATTTTGATTGATATTGATTAACCAACTCGTAAATAGTAGTTGTTTAAAAAGGATCACTAACGTTTATATGTTATTGAATCATGTTTTCTGTATTTTGGACCGATGACCGCTGTACTATAGAAATTGATCTTGTAGCATGTATCTTCTCAAAATATCAAATAGTGCATGTTTTGATTTGATGTGTCTAGTTGTATTTTTATACCATACATGTATCACTGCTCCAGTTGCTGAAGACTGTACTTGAAGATGAAGCCATTGAAGAAACACAGGCAAGGAATAAAAACGGTCGTCAAAGGGAAAAGAACAGAAAACATAGTGACATACCTGGTACATCTTTTACCAGTATTGAAAACGAAATTCATGTCTGTATATGTTCCATATGCCAATGGGTTAGAATGGGAATGTCGTGAGTACGAAAACGCAAATCAAAGAAAACTCAGTCGGATAATTACTATAAACAAGCTATTTTGCCTTCAGTTTCAGAAAATTACTCTGTGCTTTAGGAAAAATAACTTTTCAAACACCGGTTTGGTCCACATGCCACGTTCAAAATTTTATGATTCAACTGTAATAGACTCATAAAAAGCGCTTTTTGATGTTGATCTCTAAGATGTATTAGTCTGATATATAGTTAGGACCTCCCCATTATATGTGAGCGATAGTTGTGGACCATATTGAAAATTCGCTATAACCAAATATGTTAGTCATTATAAATATAGTCGTTATTTTCAGTATGATATGTTAAAAAGTCATATTATATAACAAACCTGTGTATGCACTTATCTGTCATACAAGCCTTTCTTGATATTCCACAAATATGGAAACTTGCAAAGGCATTTTTTATGTACCTCCGATTTATGTATATATTTAGATCGAGAACCTTTATTATAATAGCTAACTATATGCAAATGCAATGTTTTTAATTTGGCTGTATGTTAGTACGGTAATCTTTGATGTTTTTGAAATTATAGATGTTTTCGATTTCAAAATTAACGAATTGATTAAATCTTCATATCTTATACAATGGTCGATTAAACTATTATCTAATAATGTAAACATAAAAATAACAAGTCAAAGCTCATGAAACAAAGTAATTATGAAAACTAAGTATATCTTGACCATTTATGTACAACAATTGGATTTTGTATATTCTAATCAGTGTATGTAAGACTTATCTCACTTCATACAGGTGACAGACATAGACCAAGGATTCACATTTGTCGAACATTCAACTCGTCTGACTACATCAATGCCATCTACGTCAGTGTAAGTACCATACGTACCTTCAATAAGCAAACGTTCAAATTAGCGTCCTGCCAATTAGTTAATTTGTTCACTAGATGCTGATCGTTCCTTTCTAATGTCATTGTTAGATGACCTAAATTCCTATCCTGATATTATATGTGAACTAGTACACATCACTTGGAAACCAGTCAGCATTAAATGTAAAAAAATGTGTATCAATCGATCACTTAATAGGAAGGTTTTATTAACATGCTTATGGTCATCTATATATGATATATTTCATATAAGGCTTCTGGCACGATTGACCGTAAGTAAATAGTTACTCAAAGATGGACCGGGTGTCGATGATATTATCCAAAAGGGGAAATACGAATGTTGACAAGAATGACTAACTTTTACGAAAAATGGTTCGAAAGTATTGCATGTTCATTTTTCAGGGCTTTTATAAAAAGAATCAGAACATCATTGCTCAATCTCCACTTCCAGACACCGTCGTGGACTTTCTGTGTTTAATCTTCCAAGCGAATTGTTACTGCGTCGTATCGATGGAAGATGCAGAGTTAATTGGGACGGTAAGGTTTTTTTAATGGGAATGATATAGTAACTATAGTATATTTATATCATATACATCGCTTGTCTAGAATGAGAATGTCTTAAGTTGAAAATCAATATTTTGAGAAAACAATAAACGAATGTCCGATAATTACTCTTTGCTGTATCATGGTTAAACAAGCTGTTGTCAACATGACAAGTTCTGACTTTTATTAAAACATGTTTATTAGACGCGCATTGTGAAGCAGAACGTAAAAATAAATAAACCAGTCTTATAAGGTCGTAACTATGCTTATAAGAGACATCTCTTATAATGTATTTCTTCATGAGTACTTTGCCTTTGACCGTGGACCATCGATTATAATCATGCCAAAATAAGATCTATCTAAGATTGGAAAATAGTTAAGATGTTTGAATGATAGAATATATTATCAAGTCGGTAACAAGACTAGTTTACACCCTGTACAAATTATGTATCGATAAAACAGTTGCACATACAATGGAAACATTATTTTAAAGGTATGGGAAAGCAACGCCTATAGACGTGTTTTACAATCACCCACAATTATGTACATAAAATACACCGGCAAACAGAAGGTTCATCGTTTAGTTTTTGTAGGGATTGGCAGCAATCACCACTGAGTCAACATCAACGTACACTCGGATGGACGTACACACCACAACTAAAAACGAACATGAACAAAACCGAATGTACAATGCATAAACCATGAATCCACAATCGTTAACATGCAATCTTGGAATAATTTAGGAAATAATTGGGTGTGTTCGTAGCGTCTGTTCTGATACACTCGGAACAGTGTTCCTGTTGTACCTGTTCCAACCACTTATGTAATTGTGAATATACTCTGGAAGTATTGATTTTACCTCAAATTTTATATAACATATGGCCAGTTGGAACATACATATACCATAATATGAACTAATTAATACATGTAACAAGCAGGATAGGGAATTGAAAAGTTTTCTTGCATTATGTAAGAGTACATCTAGTCATGTTGGAGTTTAATTCAATCACAGGAGATTTGAACATTTTAAACATGTTCTGTCCATCAGGTGTTTCTTCTGACATCTAGTGATAAAACAAAATGTAATGTTAATCATTGGTGTCAATATATTACTTGGTATCACATGTTTTTGCTAAGAGACACGTGTTCAAATATGTATGGTTATTTAAGTTAATTATGTATTTCCATATTCAGGAAATTGGTGATTATTTAGGAGCCGATAATCAAGTGTTACAGACAGGAACATTTACAGTGAAGACATCAAGAGGTGAAACAGGGCCAAACTACATAATGAGAAAACTAACAATCTCTAACAGTGAAAAGGTAATCAAAATTGTAACATGTTGACCCTTTCCGCTAAGCTGAGAAATATCCAAATAATGACACATAATATGAACCTCCTAAATCGGTATTTGATAAATATCAGATAACAGCTAGGCTATATTTGTAGATATACACACGGACTCAAGTTGATATATGCTTTATCCAAGGGAGATATCCAATGTATGCAATCATTGTACAAATCAAGTCAATGCATTCAAATTGTCATACTTTGATTCAAAATAAATAAAGTCAACGACATACCTATACTGTACTGTAATAGTGTAGGCCTACTGTATGAGGTTTTATTTTATCCCGGAATATAGATAAAGTCGAGCCTACCAGGCCTACCTGACCTGACAATGTTTGTCTTTCGTCCATACTGTATCCGCTTGGAAATTTGAAGATATTGCAAAAACGACACTGCACGATATTTGATGGGGCGCAGGTTTATATTCAAAAGATCAAGACCCACAACAAATATTACACAACTGTGCTTCGCAGCTTGCATACAGTGAGTGTGTAGACTCTTGGACTCTCAGCTCATCCGGAGCATGATTTCGCGACTCTCTTTTCCAATTTGGATCGAAGCAAATTTACAACAACATTGAAGTGCTCAACCTGGTTGACGATTAATCCAGAATCAATCCATATAAATTGATATGTTATAGAACTTCTTCGTTTTGGTAACATAACGTCTAAAGTTGGCTAAAGTAAACTGCAGCACACGATGTTTTTGTTTTGTTTTGAAAAATGGAACAGTCTAGAACTCGTCGCTCGGCTCCTCGCAGTGTTTACTTCCCTTTGTTGATTCAATCATTTTGTTGCATTTCATAGAATATCTTTTTAAAGTTTAAGAATACAAAAAAAAACGTTTGGGCTCAACCGTTTCGAGATTAAGAATTATTCTATTTTCCAAGACTATTCACCTTGGAAAACTGCTTCGCTTGCTATTAGATACCCTATTTACAAAATTAATATTAAAATACTATTACAAATCGTACAGGAAGCGTAGTACACATGGGAAGTAGCCAAACACGAAATGTACAACAAATACTAACGATCAACAACAGAGTGCAAAACAACATACTAAGATTATTTGAGTGAGACAAATCGATGGCTTAGAATTAGAAGGTCGTAAGATTCATACATATTTAGAATAAGCATCACAAGGCGCTTATTATGAGCCCATTTTCATAAATATCTGAACTTGTCATGTTGACAAAAATGAAGTTGTAAAAGTTTGTTTTACCATAAGTAGAGAGTTAATGTCAGACAGTTTTTCCGTGTTTTCTCAAAATATCGATTTAGTAGTTACGACCTTCTAATTCTAAGCCATCGAATTAAGCTTTAACACTACAAGTTCTAACGGCAGGTGTAAAATATCGGAAATGTTTAACAGTAATGTCACTTGATATATCGCTACTAACGCAAAACTATAACTGACTATAGTTATAGGTGGCAGTGTCGGCTGGTATGTACGCTACATTAAATTAGGAAATTTACTTTCACTCCTAAATGATTATATGTACAACTTTACACAATATAATACGTTCTACAAGTGTTGCAAAGAAGTGTTTTTGAACATAAATGTAAGTTTGGTAATGTTCACACAATAAGCTACATTTTTATATATACCATCTTTCTTTGTACATGTAGCACTCTAAGGGAGAAAAGGTAGTTTACCATTACCAATTAACTAGTTGGAGAAGAGACGATCAGGTTCCTGCTGATGTTGGGGAGTTTACACAATTTGTGAAAGATGTCAGTAACAAAGCTGGTGAAATGAAGAATGAGAATGCACCCGTTCTTGTACATTGTTTGTAAGTTTACATTCATGTTACATATTGTAGTTCCTACTAAGGGAGAAATACCCTATCTATGCGACAGGTTTTGCAGTGTTTTGAGTAGTTGTCAGAAAATCAAGTTAAAGACTCGAACTGATAAGTCCTAAAGTTAAACTGGTATATACAGGTACCTAAATAATGTGATGTTCTGTATCATATCATATTAAAATCAATTTTCAGCATCACTTCTAATACAAAAATGCATTGCAAAAAATTTACATAGGCGTATTGGTTAAGAGCGATACGATTTGAAAGCACTAGCACGTATTTTAGAATATTATGTCATATGAGTGACTGTCGATGTTGTATAATATAAGAATTGTTCTTTGGTATAAAAATTCATGTAAATTAATTATGGGACGTAGGTATTGCGTTTTTTCGTTAGGTTGTTTGTCTATTGCCGCGTGCTATTATGTTATGTGATGTTGTTTATGTTTTTTCTGTTTTCTGTTGGTTAAGTTGAGTGCTTACTTGGCCTATGTCCTCGTATCTTTCTAGTATGTAAATATAGTTATTCAGTTCACCAAATCATTTTAGGGACGGAGCTAAGCGCAGTGGTCTGTTCAGTGCTGTTGGTATACTGATGGAGAAAATCGAAGCTGAAGGTCAAGTTAGTGTACCAAACACATTGAGACAACTTCGTACTCGTAGGAAAATTGCTATTCCAAATAAGGTTGTATTTTATATAAGTCAATCATGTCTATACTTAATTGTGAACCATATTCAAAATTGGTCTATGGTCAAATATGTCACCCACGTTAAATAAGTCATTATTAGTATTATTATTATTAAAGTCCAACGAGGACTACCTGGTGTCATATTCTAGAATCATATTTTATTCACTAACTTATATAGGCAAACACGAGTGCATAATAAATGTAATTTTAAACTATACTGTATCTGTCCAGTCAATGTTTGCAATCTTTTCGGTACACATACACGTCTGTGTCACTCTCATCATATCCTTACTAGGCTGTACACATAACACACGTATGCCGATTAAGATTATTATAGTTCATACTTCATTTCAACTACAAATTCAGTAAACATGAAGTGCTTGAGTTTGATGAATAAGTTGATGTGTAGGTATTACCGTTCATTATATGTACCATAATATTATTTTTCTCTTTTTTCAGGAACAGTTTGAATTTTGTTTCCGCTGTGTGGATGCTCATGTTAACTCAAACAACGTTTACTCCAATTTTGCACGCTAGAGACTCTACAGCATGCTTCACATGTACCCGTACTTGAATATGTGCCTCGGTATATCATTAGTTAGTGCGCTTGCAGTCTAATCTGGTGACCATCGGGGTTCAAATACGGATGGAGGCACTCGCATCGTTATTTCAACTGACAACAGACAGATAAATGCCATGATAGAATTTGAAAGAGCACTTGACGAGTTTGTAAACGAAGCTATTGATGCAATGAGGATCTGTTTATAACTTCGCGTCATGCGATATTATCTTTGACGTTCCATAGTGCTCATTTAATTACTACATTATACAATGTACTCCTGTTTTTGATACGTCGTGGTTTAGTTTTTTATTTTGTTGTTTTGATCCATATTGACATCTTGCCCATTTATCCACCTTGTCATGCTTATTTGATGATGTTTCTGCTCCAAGCATTACAAAGCATGTTGCAAGGCACGTAGTTTTGTCTTGTATAACATGTGGCATGCATTTGTTCGGCTACCTTCTGAATCTAACACTTAAATTAGCTTGGTCGCCATATTCTCAGGCAAGTGAATTGAAATTGTCCCTAGTGACGGTCTTACCGAAACTACGCGTGTCGATACGAGTATGCACTGGGAACCAAAGTACCAATGTTGCTTGAGAAAATGAGAAATGGCCGCTGAACGATTACTGGGTGTTAAATAAGGTAGTCGAAATGCTTATTCAAAATAATAAAATTTACAAAAATGTGTGTATTTGAGCCAGCCATTTAGTCAAAGTACATAGTTACTGGTGATATACAAACATTTATCACTTGTAGGTTTTACGTTTAACGTTTTTAAATCGTAACATAATTTTGTTTTAATTTCTAATTATTTAAAATCAGATTTTTGTTTAGTATCATACAAATGTATTATTCAGATCTGAGCTACATGATTCATTTCGTATTAATTTCGTTTGTGTGCCAAGGTTTTAAGTTTTACGACTTTAAATCGTAACATAATTTTGTTATAATGTCTTAACTATTTAAAATCAGATGTTTGTTTAGTATCATACCAATGTATTATTCAGATTTGAGCTATCATTTTGTATTAATTTCGTTTGTGTGTCATTCGTGTCCTGTTGTTTATGTTAATGGTTATCATTTCTTATAGATTGATAAATTATAATGATTAACTATGTACATATGTATAGCTGTTTAATGCATTGAACCATTCAAAATAACTCCATTTCTTCTATCACCTGGAAAAATTCAGACTAAGACTTTACGGAAGGCAAAATGTAACGCCCAATATATAGCATATCGTATAAAATTTTATAGATATACTATAAGACACATTAATAATATCGCATTAATGAAAAGCAAAGCCAAAATGTTGAATGCCAGAACATTGTTTCAAACCTGCACCTCTATACAAATATTGATTTCAAATTACTAAACACCATCACGGTATTATAACTATTCAAAATTAGATCAACCATTGTTATTATGAAGACTCTGCTCCAATATCAATTATTGTCTTGTATGCTAAAAATAATAAAATCTAACTGGAGTCTAAGAAATGTGTCGATATTTTAACCCATTACCAATATACAGTTGTTTTACAATCCAATATTTCTAATTATTTCACATTGTCAACGTACAAAAGCAATTCATAACGTTCACAGACTATCGTTTGCCTTATATTATCCTTGTACGTGTATTTAAAATATAATTTTAGAAGTCACATTTTTCAAGCCGTGCCGAAATATCGTAATGCACTCCAAACCAATTTATTAAACATTTAAGTTAGGTTGACGTTGATTGGTTGGTTGGTTCAGGATGACGTAATGTAAACATATCCGTGCCTTGAATCAACCGGTGACGTCAGTTTTATACAACCGTCGGCATGAAATCGCGCGCATTGTAATTTTAAAACATATGAAGTGAACATCATCGCTTTGAACGTTAACGGGCGTTCTCTGAGGTTATGTGATATACAGAATTTTACATCCGTGCTAATATCATACGAGTTTTATTAAACTCGTCGACAAAAATAATATGACTTTAGAAGTCCACGTAAAACGTTAACTTTACAAATGTACGTATTTCATTTTGTTCCCTTGTTGTTGTATGTCATGATCTGTTGTTTCTGGCGAGTGCTGTTGTCATTATTGAATAGATTGTTCATATACTTTATTAGAAGTCAAATAATATTCATCAATGTTTTGGTTAAAGTTATTTCACTGATATCTTTTATGCCGATTAATTTTTCTTAACGTCGACTGATGGTCGTAAGTATAAATGATATCATAATTTCATATACAAACCAGTGTGGAATATTTTCATGTCAACAATGATAGTTGACTAGTTGACTTCTACAAGTGTCAATTTGCATATCGCTGACTTAGAATGAGAAGGTCATAAGTACAATTTTAAAACCGCTAACTTGACAAAGCAAGAAAATAGCTTATCACACAACCTGCGATCTATGAGTGCGTTACATTTTTCAAGCCGTGCCGAAATATCGTAATGCACTCCCAGACCATTTATTAAACATTTAAATTACCTTGAAGTTGTTTGGTTGGTCGGTCGGATGGTTGGTTCAGGATGACGTAACGTAAGCAAATCCGTGCCTTGAATCGACCCGTGACGTCAGTATAATACACACGTTGGCATGACGTCACGCGCATTGTGATTCTTAAACCTATTTAGTGTACATCAGCGCTTTGAATGTTAACAGGCGTTCTCTAAAGTTATGTGATACATAGAATCTTACATCCGGGCTAATATTGTACGAGTCTTATTAAACTCGTCGACAAAGCATTATGACGGTCGACAAAGCCTCGTGCTTTTCGGAAAGAAAATTCAAACTTCCGTTTGGTAAGCCTGGCCAGTTCAGATTGTCATGAAAGCTGATAAGAAAGATATTTGTCAAATATTATTGATTCTTAAAAGCATGTAGACACCGTTCTTAATATTCCTACCAAATAATGCACGGTTTGGGTAACATAACCGAAAATAGAAAGTGTTTACTTTGTTCTGTGAATATTGTGGATGATGAATACCATTTTGTCTTGGTTTGTCCGTTTGTCCTCACAATCGTCATTTAATAAACTACTGTTTTACTAAATTATTATTTGGTAAGTCATGTGATGTAAGCCATCAAGATACATTATAGTAAGCTTGTAAGGTATGTAGACTTGTCCGCTTCACGAAAGTAGAAATTGTTGTTCTTCTCTGTTCGTATGTAGCTATAGTATGTCGCTACGACCTTGAGACACGAACAACGTCCCCAAGAAAGGTTAATAACTGTGAACGCGTTGTGGTTTTCTAGACAATATTGTAAACAAACAGACTTGTTTGCATACGGCAAAGTTCCCAATAATTGAGTGTCAGCTATATATACTGCATCGCTTGTCTTTAACATACATTCGGTGGAGTTTGTTCCGTTCTGCATTGTGTAATCAACACATGTTCCTGTAAAAGAAAAACAAGTATTAGGAGATTGGACAGGGAAGGCAGCACTCAACTTAACCAGCCGAACACAGAAAATATAAACAGCATCACATAACACAAGTACAATTGTCCCCACACATAACCTAACGAGTACATGAAATGTCAAGAAATGTTTCGTCTGTGAAATGTGAATGTGGTAAGTACAAAGATGCTTTTTATGAGAAAATAATAAAAGCTGTCGGAAGATACAATGTACTCTGAACTTGTTGCGGCCATGTACTCCCGATTTAACAAATAAGCATTGATAGGCATCGGGAAAAGGATCCTGTTTTCTTCAGGAAGTATCTGTGTCATCTTTAGAAAAAATGTGATATCTCTGTTTGCAATGCCTCTCGGAGCTAATTCAGTCAGGAGTGAAATACATGATTGAAAACCAAGCGGTTTCAACATAACTTTCAATGTTCCTAAACATAGGTTCACTGGAAACGTCTTGTGAATCAGTCTTATAAGGTCGAAGGTAATACTCACGACCTTTTCATTCTTAGCCAGCGATATATGTTCTAGGTATATATCTACTGCTATTACTATAATATAAATATAATTCTAAGACATGCATACTAATTATGTGTGTATACGGTAGAATACATTTAGGATTTCAAATTTTTTAAACCTGTTATTCGTCAGTATAAAACCGAATCGAACCGGTTAATCGGCCGCCATATTGAAAATAGTGATTCTTTCCAATCGGCCATATCAAAGTACTTTCAACAATTTTCAATTGTCTTATGTGACTTATTATCCGATGTAAAACACATCATTTTTGACATCTTCATGTTAAAGACAACCACAAGCAAATTTATGTATCATAAAAATTATGTTATCTGCTCATCCAGCATTTGTTCATGTTTGTATGTCGATAAACACATGCTAGTACGAAGCGTAAAAAATATCATTTATGTAGGCAGTAATATAGATTTTATAACGACTTTAGAACAATTAGCGGTTTTGCAAAATTGAAACCGGTTAAACCTTGTTACCGAATCGTGCCCGATAAACCGAGTAATCGTCCCGGTCTTAAGACTAATTGCTAATGGCTTGGTCCCACTGGGCACTTCTTTGGCCTCGGCGATGTTCTCATCACGGAATCACAATTTTTCCAATAGTGAATACCCAGACTCTACCCCTGGACCACCTGAACCCTTTTATGCGATGCATTCCGTTGCCCATTTATTACATCGGGAGTACGCTGCGGAGGCAAAACAATCCCAATGCGACCAAAGCATCACTTACTCTCTAAACACATTTGTCTACCCTTCCATTTACCATCAGCATCACAGCGAATGAAGTCTGGTCCAAATCTTAGGAAACCTTCATTACATGTCAGGGATAATGTTGAGTTTATGGTTGTATTGTAGTTCTCCCCGTAAGTTCCACATTCATCTACAGGTGGTTGGCCGCAATCTAGTGTCGAGTATAGCATAATGTATTTTAAATTGTGATTACTTTCATTACTTTAGTTAACAAAACAACATTAGTTTCAATGTTTATCCCAAAACTTGTACGAGAAGTAAAGTATTACTAAGTTTTTTCAAATGGAAGTTCTGTATGCATTGAAATACACTAGATCGTCTATTTCAAGTACAAATGTACCAGGTCTAGGACCTATTTTCCAAAGTTAAAACTGTTTTCCACATTTCGTTAATTCTAATGTAATAACACGGCACAAACAGTCAGGTCAAATTATGAAACAATACATATCCGTTTTCAATTATATTACTCGTAAAGCAAAATAAGTTTTTATAAAATCAAAGCCAAAAAGTCACTAAATGATATTTTTAAAATATAACCTATCTGCAATTTCAAATGATTGACTATTTTTAATGGTTATTTTTATTGCTAATATTGTGTTTAAGTCCTCATAAACTGTAGAGAGAAGATTCTACAAACTTTCACATACACTGAACAAAATTTCTAATTGGTCACCTAACATATTGACAAAAAATCTGTAAATAATTATTCAAAATATATTCAATATGGCAATAGTAAAATTGTGAAAGAAATGTGTAAACAACACAAACATGAAAATTTGATGCAGATTCTGCTATCCTCAGGCTCAATTATTGGAGATATTAAGCAACAACCCTCAGAACCAGAAATCACATAAAATATGAATAAATGCATTTACCATATTTTTAAACGTAAAACAAAATGAACCATCATCTCATTTGGACGAGTAGTCAGTAATTAATTCATAAGGCAAAATATACTCCAATAGGTTGTATGGTCGAGGCGGTTTCAAAAGTTTAAACGCAATGATAACTTGCCATAATTGAAGCGAAATGAAGATTATTTATGAAAGAAAGACTGTACAAAATTGACTTATGTATCACTCGTGGGTATCATTTTTTTGAGGATTGAATGTTGTTCTATTTTCAATTAAAAGGGAGGTATTTCAGAATTTTCAACTTCAAAGCTGTATATCTTTTTAACACCCAATCATTTTAGCAATATTGTTTGTTTTCCTGTTTGGGCGGTCACAAATTGGTTTGTATTTTTACAGTTTATCAAATTTTCACTGACAGGTTTTGCATTAAACATAAAAAAACCTGTTGTGTACACAATGGCCATAACTCAGGACAGGTAACGAGGCTATGTAAAAAACGAATTGAATTTAATTAAGTACACAAAGCCGAATGAGTTAAGTACACTAAAAATATTTCTCAATTGTTAAGTACAAAAATATTCGAGTTTAAAATGTGACCAATTAGAAATTTTACTGAGTGTATTAACAACACTTATGTGTAGATGATGTAAAGAAGGGAGATTTGACTGAGCCAATTTTTAACATACTTATGGCCATTTGCAACTTTTACTACGGGGGAACCCGTTATCCATGGACACATTTCTAGTTTAAAGTAGCTAAGGTTTCCTACCAACTAAATGACACTGTATATTGCCACCAACCCAGCCGTTTTCACCATCACATCGCAGGTAGCGTGCCCCATGTAGCCTGTAGTCTTGCTTACATCTTATCCTGATATTAGAGCCATGGCGGTATGTTTTATTGCTACCATATTCCAAACTGTTAGGTACAGGAGGTTCTTGACAATCTACAAGTACAAAGATATTCCGGATTTAATTCTACCAAATACAATTGTAGGCTGTACGAGTACACATGCAACAGCGACAGCCTCATCGACGCATGCAAGACTCGAACCTTCAAAACGATATTACCCTGTAAATTGTACAAGTGAAGGCATTACACCGCCAAAACAACAGAGCGTGTAACTTTGCACACAATTGATAAATTCGCATGAATGCTCTAGCTAAGTGGACGCTTCGAACCTTAAAAATGATATTACCTAGCCAATTGTACAAGTGAAGGCTTTACACGACCAAATCAGCTGAACGGGTAACTTTGCACACAGTTGATGACTTCGCATGGATGCTCTATGGATTAAGCTAAAGGGATAGTTGATTTTAACGACAAAATAGACACTATGCACACATACAGTCCTTTCAAAATCAGATGAGAAAGGTTTGTAAACATTAGCTCGTCCATCAGGTACATTTTG
Organism: Spisula subtruncata; assembly: GCA_963678985.1. Taxonomy (NCBI): domain Eukaryota; kingdom Metazoa; phylum Mollusca; class Bivalvia; order Venerida; family Mactridae; genus Spisula; species Spisula subtruncata. Next base: position 10,380,065 of record OY787677.1, on the reverse strand, counting down.
TTTATCGAAGTTAGCTGTAAGGCATATCTGAGTAAACCACATCCCGATATACATTGGAATGGGATATTTCCTCATAAGCATTACTTATTGAATCAACAGTAAGCGGAAAATACAGTCAACAACAAAAAAGACACAATGCATACATACAGTCCTTTCAAAATCCAATGAGAATGGTTTTGTAAACATAAGCTCGTCCGTCAGGTAAATTTTGTTTATCTATGGTAGCTGCTGGGTATACCTGAGTTAATGGAAGTCCCCGCTATCCATTCAAATAAGATAGTTTCCTAATAAGTATTACTTATTGTATCGACAGTGGGCTGCTTCACAAAAATAAAACAATAGTGTATGATGTATTCATTACGTAGTGACTTTAACAATATCAACTGCAAAGTCACACTTACCTCGTTTGTATCACGGTAAACTACCCTATTTGTCATCAGTGTTACACTTACCCGGTTTGCATCACGGTAAACTACCCAATTTGTCATCAGTGTTACACTTACCTGGTTTGCATGTAGATAAACTACTCCATTTCCTATCATTGTTACACTTACCTGGTTTGCATGTAGGTAAACTATTCCATTGTCTATCAGTGTTACACTTACCTGGTTTGCATGTAGGTAAACTATTCCATTGTCTATCAGTGTTACACTTACCTGGTTTGCATGTAGGTAAACTATTCCATTTTCTCTCAGTGTTACACCTTCCTGGTTTGCATGTAGGTAAACTACTCCATTTCCTATCATTGTTACACTTACCTGGTTTGCATGTAGGTAAACTACTCCATTGTCTATCAGTGTTACACTTACCTGGTTTGCATGTAGGTAAACTACTCCATTGTCTATCAGTGTTACACTTACCTGGTTTGCATGTAGGTAAACTACTCCATTGTCTATCAGTGTAACACTTACCTGGTTTGCATGTAGGTAAACTACTCCATTGTCTATCAGTGTTACACTTACCTGGTTTGCATGTAGGTAAACTACTCCATTGTCTATCAGTGTTACACTTACCTGGTTTGCATGTAGGTAAACTACTACATTTGCTATCAGTGTTACACTTACCTGGTTTGCATGTAGGTAAACTACACCATTTGCTATCAGTGTTACACTTACCTGGTTTGCATGTAGGCAAACTACTCCATTTTCTATCAGTGTTACACTTACCTGGTTTGCATGTAGGTAAACTACTCCACTGTCTATCAGTGTTACACTTACCTAATTCGCACGTGAGTAAACTACTCCATTTGATATCAGTGTTACACTTACCTGGCTTGCATGTAGGTAAACAACTCCATTTTCTCACAGCTTGACACTAACCTGGTTTGCATGAAGGAAAACTATTCCACTGTCTATCAGTGTTACACTTACCTGGTTTGCATGTAGGTAAACTACTCCATTTGTCACTATTGTTACACTTACCTGATTTGCTTGTAGGTAAACTAGTCCATTTTCTATCAGTGTTACACTCACCTGGTTTGCATGTAGGTTAACTACTCCATTTGCTATCAGTGTTTCACTCACCTCGTTTGCATGTAGGTAAACTACTCCATTGTCTATCAGTGTTACACTTACCTGGTCGCATGTAGGTAAACTACTCCATTGTCTATCAGTGTTACACTTACCTGGTTTGCATGTAGGTAAACTACTCCATTTTCTATCAGTGTTACACTTACATGGTTTGCATGTAGGTAAACTACTCCATTGACTATCAGTGTTACACTCACCTGGTTTGCATGTAGATAAGCTACTCCATTTTCTATCAGTGTTACACTTACCTTGTTTGCATGTACGTAAACTACTACATTGTCTATCAGTGTTACACTCACCTAGTTTGCATGTAGGTAAACTACTCCATTGTCTATCAGTCTTACACTCACCTGGTTTGCATGTAGATAAGCTACTCCATTTTCTATCAGTGTTACACTTACCTGGTTTGCATGTAGGTAAACTACTCCATTTCTCACTATTGTTACACTTACCTGATTTGCTTGTAGGTAAACTAGTCCATTTTCTATCAGTGTTACACTCACCTGGTTTGCATGTAGGTTAACTTCTCCATTTGCTATCAGTGTTTCACTCACCTGGTTTGCATGTAGGTAAACTACTCCATTGTCTATCAGTGTTACACTTACCTGGTCGCATGTAGGTAAACTATTCCATTGTCTATCAGTGTTACACTTACCTGGTTTGCATGTAGGTAAACTACTCCATTTTCTATCAGTGTTACACTTACCTGGTTTGCATGTAGGTAAACTACTCCATTGTCTATCAGTGTTACACTCACCTGGTTTGCATGTAGATAAGCTACTCTATTTTCTATCAGTGTTACACTTACCTTGTTTGCATGTAGGTAAACTACTCCATTGTCTATCAGTGTTACACTCACCTAGTTTGCATGTAGGTAAACTACTCCATTGTCTATCAGTGTTACACTCACCTGGTTTGCATGTAGATAAGCTACTCCATTTTCTATCAGTGTTACACTTACCTGGTTTGCATGTAGGTAAACTACTCCATTGTCTATCAGTGTTACACTCACCTGGTTTGTATGTAGGTAAACTACTCCATTTTCTATCAGTGTTACACTTACCTGGTTTGCATGTAGGTAAACTAGTCCATTTTTTATCAGTGTTACACTTACCTGGTTTGCATATAGGTAAATTACTCCAATGGCTATCAGTGTTACACTTACCTGTTTGCATGTAGGTAAATAACTCCAATGGCTATCAGTGTTACACTCACCTGGTTTGCATGTAGGTAAACTACCCAATTTGCCATCTGGGTTACACTTACCTGGCTTGCATGTAGGTAAACTAGTCCATTGTCTATCAGTGTTACACTTACCTGGTTTGCATGTAGGTAAACTACTCCATTTGCTATCAGTGTTACACTTACCTGGTTTGCATGTAGGTAAACTACTCCATTGTCTATCTGTGTTACACTTACCTGGTTTGCATGTAGGTAAACTACTCCATTGTCTATCTGTGTTACACTTACCTGGTTTGCATGTAGGTAAACTACTCCATTGTCTATCTGTGTTACACTTACCTGGTTTGCATGTAGGTAAACTACTCCATTGTCTATCAGTGTTACACTTACCTGGTTTGCATGTAGGTAAACTAGTCCATTTTTTATCAGTGTTACACTTACCTGGTTTGCATATAGGTAAATTACTCCAATGGCTATCAGTGTTACACTTACCTGTTTGCATGTAGGTAAATTACTCCAATGGCTATCAGTGTTACACTTACCTGGTTTGCATGTAGGTAAACTACCCAATTTGCCATCTGGGTTATACTGACTTGGTTTGCATGTAGGTAAACTACTCCATTTGCTATCAGTGTTACACTTACCTGGTTTGCATGTAGGTAAACTACTCCATTTGCTATCAGTGTTACACTTACCTGGTGTGCATGTAGGTAAACTACTCCATTTTCTATCACTGTTACACTTACCTGGTTTGCATGTAGGTAAACTACTCCATTGTCTATCAGTGTTACACTCACCTGGTTTGCATGTGGGTAAACTACTCCACTGTCTATCAGTGTTACACTTACCTGGTTTGCATGTAGGTAAACTATTCCATTTTCTAGCAGTGTTACACATACCTGGTTAGCATGTAGGTAAACTATTCCATTTTCTAGCAGTGTTACATATACCTGGTTTGCATGTAGGTAAACTACGCCATTGTCTATCAGTGTTACACTTACCTGGTTTGCATGAAGGTAAACTACTCCATTGTCTATCAGTGTTACAAGTGATTTCCTGATATCCACTACGACTATAACCCTCATCACACACTGCGTGTAAGACATCACGATAAAATGTTGATTTGCCTTCAAATTTTCCATGAGGTAATTCTGGCCATTCACAATCTGCAGAAAATAACAGATCTATATATAGTAACAAATGTCAATATATAGTACCAAATTTGAGTAACAGTTGTAATTGTTATGTTGTTGTATACATTCTGTAGGCCTGTTCTTTTGATATTTTCCTCTAACACCATCCTGATTTTGTAGAAACATTCCATTTTAAGCACCATTTTAACATTGGCGATTTCCTTAAAAAATATCAGTATTTTATACCAATAATTCGTGACAACAACAAAAACCAAATGCATGCAAAATATCGATGTTCATCACTACCAACATAGTCGAAAACGAAACATTCAAGATAACGTCTGATGACATATGATGCAATACACAGCGACACAGATTTTTCAATTGCGATTGTGTGCTATATTTTATGCAAATTTATGTAATATGTTTAGCTAACACGACAGCAGTTTTCGCCCACGTGTGGATTAATGTAAAAGTAAATACTTGCCATACAGATTTTCAAGTCTGCCTACACTTTCCACCAACTTGTCCAGTTTTTCTGAAATAAAAATAGTACTGTACACAGCGCTCGTACACAAGAAACAACCACAAAAATTTAGTGTACATCAACATTTTGAACGATAACCAGCGTTATGTGAAGTTATAAGCTATATACAATCTTGCATGAATTCGAGCTAATAACAAACTAGTTTTATTAAACTCGCGATAAAGCATAATGACACCAAGCAAAGTATCACATTATCCAGCGCTTAATTAATATAACTCTTATATGATGAACACCGATGCAAAAATCTTCAATTAGAGACACATTAATCATAAAATAAACCCTACAAACAAGGCTTTACAATACCAACATAACCTCGTAGATGTTGATATGTTTGCCTCAAGCTCAACACATAGCCACAACACGCTTTGTCAAATATTCAAATACATACCATTTGCGTAATCCAATTCATGTCTGAGTTCTTCACAACAATTGGTATGTTCTACAACAATAAAAACATAATTAATTTGAAACATGTAGCGTATATTACTTTTAAACAAACTAGGGTACATGCAATAGCCGTCAACATTTAGTTATGTTATGTTAGGCTGGGTTTTCACCAGCAAAGCACGTATCTAAATAATATGGGAATATAGTTAAACAATCACTATTATGTAATTATGTAATTCATTCACGTTGGTGAACGCGTAAGTGAAATACTAGAATTTACTTACAATATGGACATTGAAAATAAAACAATAACGAATTCTTATGAAATTAAATGTAATTTTTTTCAAGATTTTTTTAAGAATCTAAATGATATTTTTGTAGTTCTGATATAGCAAAAATCAGATAAAACGAACCAATTCTGAGGGTCCCCATGATTACAATACACGCTATAACCGAGTTCCACTGTATAAGATAATTTAAAATCAAGTCGCCAACACTCGTTTTTATAGACTCTCCCCATTGGAACCACACAATATACATGAAGCCATAATGAAAGGCTGCTAAGAAGATATCCACAAATACATATAGAACGAGCGAGATTTCAATTCAACCATGTGATAAAAATTCTGTAAATGTAAACATTTCACAAAATGAAACCCATGGTATCATTTAACATACCGTTTGCTCCATCTTGTTCATGATTAAAGTTTCCATAACCATTCACTTTTTCTAAAATAGTAAAACATGCAAAATTCTAATTAATTTGACAAAGGTACAATTCTTAACACTTCATTTATGTTTCAGCATAAGTGTTTTTATATTTTTCAGTTTTACTATTACAATGACTTGAACACCAAATGTCCATGGTTTCTACACTATACACAACAATAAACCTGTATTTGTGCGCTCTTCAAACGATATAAGGAAATCGGACAAAGAAGGAAACACCTAACTTAACCAGAAAACATGAAAAAAATGTCGTAATACAACTACATGTCAAAAATCCATACAGATAACCTAACATAAACTTATATTGGCATAGGCATATAAACCATTTGAATGAGCATCCACAGATCCATTCAATGTCGGCCCATGGTCGAGACATAATATACATTAATAATAGCTGTTTCACAACAATAGTTTTAGCCTTCTTAATAATAGCATTGAAGCATATGCATTAGCAACGTGATAAACACTAAAATGTAAATCATAAATTTATTTGCGTACTCAATGTCCTTATTTGGAAAACTATAAAACATATCTAAATTAGAAACTATCACTAAATAGTCGGAGCACTGAAACCATTCATGAACACCTCATTTAAAATTGAACGATACTATACCCAAGACGCACATACATGAGAGAAAAAGGCATTTCCTGTTACTAGCATATTTTCTCTACTATCACTCTAAATGATCTAAATGTACAAGGCACATTTAAGTAGCAAAGTGTGCGCAAATGTGTATCAATAATATTTAAATCACCAATAATAATTCATCGCTTCCAACGATTTATTGCTATGTGGTCAGAGGGAACCAACTCGAGACTATTTTTACTCGTTACGAAAATATGTTTTCACTCTTTTCTCTGATATTAAAAACAAAGTAGGAGGTGCTTTTTGTTGGAAATTTGAGGAGTTTAGGCAATATTTTTCCATTTAAATGTAAATTATTCCTGAATCGACTTAAATGATCCAATAGTTATAGGGCACGCCTCTTTAAATACCACAATGGTTGAAGCTTTCCAAAATACCAAAAATAAAAATATCTTCCACCTAACATCATTTCACAATGTTCACATGTATACAAACATATATAGATCGCCGGCGATAACTCTAGCTTTGTATACAAACAAAGAATGTCTAAAATCAACACTGCAATGTCGAATTGCCGCTTGTTTTCAGTGTTAATTAAAGAGTATATGTATTTAAAGTAATTGAGGACAAGGTTGAACAAAAATGTTCTCCAAAAATGCAATTTATCGGTGGACTATATCAACAATTATTACAACCTGTGCCACAATAACACGACCAGGTGTAAATGATCATGACCGCCGAAACACCAAGTTTCTGTTGCCAAAATGTCAAAAGACCAAATACTAAGCAAAATAATCCAAGTCATATATCTTCACCTGAGCTTCGTCTCGTGATGTAGCCATATTATACAATACGGTACCATCAAATATAATATACGATGTCTATATTACGTACCTTCAATGTTCAGCGTACGTCTGGAAATCAGCTCCAGTGTTCCGATAACATTTGCAAAAACTGTTTCATTTGTTGAATATGTTCCCACTGAGTAACAATGTATCACCGCAAACACTAGATATATATACTTCATCTTTAGTTTGCTTACAACCGGAGATAAAAATGCTGTAAAACTGAATGTAATATGCACTGTAAATCCACGTATATGTTTACTCAACACTGAACTAGTGTTAACTAGGTCAAACTTTAAAGCAATATTGAAAGCGTCCGGCCTTTCCAATTGACTGCTCTTAAATAAATGAACTACATAAAGGCTTATATTTTATTTCAAACCGTTGTAATACTTATGGTAACATATTCATAATTGGTCCAACGAGTAAGACGCCGAGTATATTTATAGTACATACTAAAAAGTCCAATTAGCTTATTAAGTATCGCACTTGAATAATCAGTTTAAATTGACGTAATACATATGTTACCCTATAAAGCAGCTGTAAGTGTTTTGCAGAGCTTGACTAAAGTGTTTCTTAAGATTAATTACTTTTGCATCCTGTGTCAAACTCTAGTTGAGTTTATAAGGACTCTTGTAACGCTCATATGTACTCATTAAATGATTGAAAATTACTTGTACATGCGGTTACGTATATCCAGAAGTCCAAATACCAACGGATATAATAAAATAATCATGATATTTGCTTATCATACGGTTGGCCAATAATGAATGGTATGGTGTGTGGTTGTACAGACTAATATAAATGGTCCAAATGATTTGCCTAATCCAATTGATGGGGTTGATAACATTCAACAAGGAACATTCGACAAAATAATAGGTTTGCATGTATTAGGACCGATTAACAGGAATACAACAGACATGTGATGACTTGATACTTAGACTATAAGCGCCGTATCTGTTCACAGGCTGATTGAATACGAATTTTTTACCGTTTGCACAACATGCAACAACAAGTACGAGGTATCAAGTGACTGTTGATACAATGTGTTATTTTTGTAATTGTGTGCATGTTATGCAAAACAAACAACCTCATTATCTTAAAAACCTCTATTGTTTTTGTGGAAAAGGTATGCAATATATGCAATGATAACTATCTTGTCAAACCGGGTAAGGAAGTTAACGTTACTGCACTAGTGTACATATTCAGTTTGAACAGAACAAATGTCGTAAATTTGTGTTTTATGAGGCAGTTTCACAGCGCAAACACCTGTTCATTGTATGAGTTATTGGGATAAGCCCGAAGATGAGCCGTGTGAAACTTGGAAGACTATTTGTATTCCTTATTTGCTGGGGATTAAGTTAGTCATATTGTTTCCTATATTTATATACAGTGAATGTTGTATTTACAATGTCATGTATTTTAGATTAAGAAACTGAACACCGATTAGAAATATATATACATTAATCTACAATTAAGTCATTATAATATTTGTCTTGGTATATTTTAATTTTACTAAAATTCTTTACTGAACGATCGTATATCTTAAGATTATTGTTTTCTTTTCGATTGCTTATTAAACCTGCTATATTTATGAAGAAGACACATTTAAGCCAGTCATTATGAAACTGTCCAGCTGTTTTGCTGGGCGAGTTTTAAAGATATTCCAGTTAATTGTGTGTGTTTGCCTCCGGGCGTTTGCACATCATGTCAGGATAGTCTTTATAACGTTAGCAAACAGTGTATGAGCCATAGTCCAGATTCGTGCATTGCCTGCTTAGACTGGAACACATGTCAGTCTTGCAAAGATGAATATTACAAAGGAAAGGACCAGACAACCGATAATAACGTTAATGATTGTTCACTACGATGCAGAGAGACTTGCTCACAGTGTACTTTGTATGATGTATGCACTACTTGCAATCAGGGACACCCTGGATCTTACTGTGAATACAATTGTTCCGTTGGGTGTACAAATGATGGAACGTGCAAATGCAAAATTTGCGATAAATGTACTACGAGCAGACACGATAAATGGTGCGATAAGCAATGCCCTACTACGTGCAAGGACAATGTCTGCGAAAGAGACACGGGTTATTGCCTGGAATGTGAGTCAACTAATATTACAGGCGTTGAATGCGACGTTTGTATTCTTGATACTTGGGGGGCAGCGTGTTCGAAAACCTGTCCAAGCACTTGTCAAGGACAATGTGAAAGGAACACTGGGTACTGGGTAACGTGTACAGAGAATTTTCACGGCAATGTATGTGACAAATGATCAGCGGGATATTACGGTCCGATATGTGAAGAACTTTGTCCAGAACAGTGTTACAACTCACTTTGTTATCGCACGAATTGAGCGTGTGGATCATGCATCGAAAATTATGACAGTCCAACGTGTGAGGACTGTATGGCCGGATTTCATGGACTGACCTGTGATGTCCTATGCCGATCAACGAAATGTTCTAACAACGTTTGAAATAGGCGAACTGGCAATTGCATATCTTGTCCAAACGGATTCTATGGATCTCATTGTAACTTAAGCTGTTCACCGGGATGCAATGGTAATGTTTGCGATTATACATTTGGCGCTTGCTTTGAATGTAGAAAACCATATAGTGGGGACAAATCTTGTCTTACGGGTGGTCATTGTCGTTACTGTTCTTCAAATAAAGTTTGCGAAACGTGTGATAATGGCTACTATGGAGATAAATGTGACACACCTTGAAATACTTCAAGTTATGCTGAAGGACTAAACAAAGTGTGTCAAAAACATAATGGAATATGTTTGACATACTCAATCGGCTTTCATGGCGATTATTGCAACATGACTTGCAGTGAAAGGTGCGGTAACAATCGTTGTGATAAGAAGGATGGATAAGCGGCGCTCAGGAATAGACACTGTCCTCACAGGTACCAATTTACACCATGGTGGAGTAAAGCATGTGGATATTGCTCAGAGTAATTGACCAGTGGTCCAGACGGGGATTGAAAACGGGACCTCTCGATCCGGTGAATTGTAAAATCATGACACCACGACGTGATTCAACCAAGAGCCATCATGCCTATTCAAGCCTTATCAATCAAGGTAATGTAATGAAACTACTTGTTTGATGCGGTAGGGAAGTTGTTTTTCTTGGTAGGTAAGGATTACTTGATTGGTGCTACAATGTATTATTCAGCGTTCACTGAGAGTTAATTCTCCAAGTTGCGTACATGTTTTACAATTATGTCGTTATACCTGGGTTTAAAAAGCTGCAGTTATTGACTGTTCATAATGTCGCATAAGTGTACTTTGTTATACAGTATGTATACTTTAAAATAAGGAAGTAACTAAATTTCTCATCCGTGAAATACTCGTGGATACATCCAGAATCAGACGTAGATGTACTGCGTTTAAAGTATAGGTGACCGATCATTGTGTCCTGAATATTCGTTGCTATTATGTTATGATGCAAACTTAAAATGTACAATTAACTTTCATTTTTATGAAGGAATTCACGGATGGAACATTACTTGATAGTTAAATATAAATATTTATAGAAGTTTGGAATAAGATTGTAGATGTGAGGTAAGATATTTGAATGTATTAATACTATAGAATGTAGTATCTGATGCATTGGTGTTTATTTATGCATTACGTCGATAATGAAATGATATTTCTTCGTCATGTTTAGGGATATTAACACTATAATGATTATTAACCGTATGAACCCAGGTACATTTTAATACCGATAACCAACCAAAGGAAATACAAGTATGGTTTGTGATAATTATGTTTTTTAACTTATGGACAGGTGATAAATATTGTGCTTTATACGGGTATACGTCCGATGAATACAACACACATAAATGTACGGACTGCATTGATTGTAAAACACGTAGAGATACAAAAATCGGAATATTTGAAATATTCGCATGTCAGAAAACCTGACATTACAACCAAAGACTGCATTGGTTTGGCTTCCACATGTGCTAAGTATTTATAAGTTACTACATTTGAATTTCAATTTTTTAAATAAACACCAATAACTTGACAATTTACGTAGATACATGTTTGTTAGCAAAGTCTTGATAATGGTTTCCATACAAACGAGGCATGGTAAATGTATTTATTAATTCTTAAACAGAATTATTCAATTTTTCAGTACACTATGATAATAGCTGTTTGATTTTTTCAGATGTAATATACTACAAAAATGAGTTACTCAAGCTATGTTCAACTACTGGTATTGGTGTGCCGTTTCCACTTCAGTAAGTAATTTGTATACTAAGATTATAGATAGTTGAACAACATATACATGTTTGTATGTTTGTAGATCATATGAGTCAATTATTGCATGTAGTTGCAGACGGGTATATCTGTTACATACACTAACGCACTGCCAGTCATAAATCTTATTCTATATTATAGTACGTTAATTTATTATTATGTAAATTCAATATTATTAAGTATTTGTTGGAAATAAAGACATTGATTTCAAACAGCTTAACATTAAGTACAACGTAGTCATGTACGTGTTAATTCCATTATGTTGATGTTGCATTCATAAATTCACTTTTTACAAGCATCGTTTCATTGAGATTTAGTTATGTTAAGAAGTACTATATTCATATTGTAGTTGTATTAGCAATAGAACCAGGATGTGAGAATTGTGGATGTTGTATTGATTGGGTGTGTGCCCGTGCATATGTCCAAGGTGGATATAAGGATGATGTTTGCACAATCGGATGCATTGATGGTATTGGGGGAAATAAGTGTTACAACAAATGCCCTGATGATTGTGTCACATGTGAACAAGCAATAAGTAAAAACTGTGCAACATGCGAGAACGGGAAGTATCTTACTACTATAACTAGATATGTAAATAATCTACCAAAGACATATAAGGGTTGCATAGATTGCCCAGGAAACTGCACTACCTGTACATCGGAAACTAGTTGTCAGGAGTGCGCTGATCGACACTACAACACTGGACAATATAACGACTGTTCCCAAGAATGTCCTACTAATTGTAAGATATGTACATCATCAACCAACTGTCAGGAATGTTACACTCCGTACTACAATGAAGGAAGCACCACAGACTGCTCTCTGTCATGTCCAGGTAATTGCATTTGCTCATCGCCCGGTATGTGCTCGTCATGCCAAGATGGTTTCTTCAACGTAAACCAACAGTGTAGGAATCCTTGTCCGGATTCTTGCAATGCCTGCACAGACCAGAACACTTGTCAATCATGCAAAGATGGTTACTATAGCAGAATAGAAATTTCGACCAATATCGCCGTGACTAATTGTTCACTTTCGTGCAGGGAGAGTTGCTTCCAATGTACGTCGTATGATGAATGCACTACATGCAAACAGGGACATTACGGATCTTACTGCCAACATAATTGTTCCATTGGCTGTACAAATGATGAATGTAATACAAATGATGGGACGTGTAACTGCAAAGCTGGCTTCAACGGAAATCTTTGCGATGAATGTGTGATCGGCGTATATGGTCAACGGTGCGACAAGCAGTGTCCTACCACGTGTAAGGACAATGTCTGCACAAGAGACACGGGGAACTGCCTCGAGTGTGTATCAACCAATATTACAGGTGTTGAATGCGACATTTGTATAGACGATACTTGGGGTACAATGTGTTCCAAGGCTTGTCCAACCAATTGTCAGGGACAATGCGTAAGGGACAATGGTTACTGTATATCTTGTGTTGGGAGTTTTAAAGGTAGTTTATGTAACGAATGTTCAGCAGGGTATTTCGGTGAAATGTGCGACAAGGACTGCCCTGAACAGTGTCTCAACTCCTTTTGTGATCGGTCTACCGGCACATGCGAATCATGCAACCATAACTATGCCGGTTCTACTTGTGAAGACTGTGCTTCTGGTTTATATGGACAGGCGTGTGAGGTTCCTTGCCCCTCAACTAAATGCAAAAGCAGCAGGTGCACTCGGGAGACCGGTGCTTGTATATCGTGTCAAAACGGATTCTATGGGCTAGAATGCGAATTAAACTGTTCGCGTGGTTGCAAACGTAATGTTTGCGATTTTGGATCAGGCGTGTGCGAATGTCAGGGTCTGTATACTGGGGACAAATGCTGTGTGAATGGTGGACATTGTCGTGACTGTTCTTCAAATACAGCTTGTAAAACATGTGAAAATGGTTACTTTGGGACCAATTGTCACAAACCGTGCCCAAGTACATGCGCTCCCGATGGACAAGACTCACTTTGTGAAAAGACAGAGGGTAAATGTTTGGTATGCTCGGATGGTTTCCATGGCGGTTATTGCAATAACACGTGTAGTATTACATGTGCCAACAATCGCTGTGACCAGGACACCGGGCACTGTATCGATGGATGTGTTGGTGATTTTGAGGGTCCTATACGCACACAAGGTAATACAATACTTATTTATTTACTTCTGATGTACATACGATATAGTGCAGACTTGTTTGAGTCTTTTACATGAAGTACGAAAGTTGTCCCAGTAAATCGTGTACTTTTCTCATTACACAAAAAGTATCCAAAACATCTGTTTCAATTTTTCACTGATGATTAATGAATATGTTCTTAAAAGGTATCCGGAACTTCACGAAAATATATTAAGAAATAAATTGTCACTTTACATTACTTATACACATGGTATGCAAGTGCGGTGCACAGTGACGTCAAAGTAAGAACGTCATACCGCGGAACCATTTTTCTCTATGCCTTAAGCTCATGCTCCTTGTGTTCAATTGCTTACAATGGCATTTAACTTTTTTCTGATACGCATTTGCGAACCAATCACAATCGAATGCACCATCGAAAAGCTGTCTAATCGAAACAACCAACTTTCATGGTGGAATAAAAACCAGCCCGAACATATCCCTTCTACTGCGAGAAAAGTGAAAGCCATGTAGTGCATGACACAGTTGATAAGGGTGAAATACATCCCGTTGATGTCCCAAACTTAATAAAATATTCATAGTCATTCATGCATACGTGTTCTAGAAACATTACTTTATATCCTCTAGTATTATGTGAGAGTCTAAAACTTTTTTTCGACGGCATAGCAACAAAAAATATAAAGTGTACTATGATTCTACGGGTGATTCCTCTTCTGACGTCACAATTCTCGCACGTTTTATTCTTTAGTGTTGCTATTCAAACATGCGTATTTCTCGCACAAATAATTAAATTGATTTGAACTTTACTGTGATGACATTAAACAGACAGTCCTTAATGCCGAAGTGAAAATGATGCATTATAACTTATTGAAAATATGAAAATTACAACTTTATTGAACATACATTGAATGAATCACGGCGCGTTTTATGGGTTGGGTCGCATTTGCGCACATGGGGTTGGTTAATCACCGATGATATGCAGCATACATATATCTGTTCTGTTTTTCCACTTGATTTAGATCAACAATGAATGCATAAAGGTAATCACAAAAAATCATAATCATGAGACGCCAAATAAGAAAATTAGATTTACACGATTTAATGGGACAACCCTCGTATTGTTAGATATCCCTTAATGTATTTCTCGTAAAAAAAAGCTTACCGTTCACTTTTTGTTTAACACTGTACATCGTAAAATATTTAAACTTAAAACGGTTTTAATAACATGGTGGTTATCGTTCGATCTGTATCTTCCTGTTTTCAACGTTTTACGGTTGTGAAGGTTATGGGATGCATAAGATTTGCATATAAACTTTGTTTACTAGCGTATAATATGTAAACACTGATCACGTATCTTAAACATGTCAATAACAAGGTACAACACTGTATATCCATTATCATATTTCAGTTGATGACACTGCACGTATTGTTGGTATTGCGGTTGGAGTTTCAGCTTCCACCATTGTGGTTGTGATCGTTATAGTGATATCAGCTGTCTGTTTCATCCTTCGAAGATGGTAAGCTGACTCATTGTTATTATATATAATAATGTATTCATGTAAAAATACTCTGCCGATATAACAATATATGAAGAAATCGGACAGGGAAGGCAGCATTCGAATTACCAGGCCAATACAGAAAACAGCAACACTATAACACATCACAACAACATGGAGCAAGGAATTAAAAGGAATCAATTTACGTTTTATGATAGGTAATGTTACTTAACTTATTTTCTAGCATGATATTCAGTAATCTATAACGTGCTGTGGTTGATTGCGAATAAAGTGAATATATACACATGTATATACTAATGCAATGCGCGTAAAGTATTTATGCGTTGAAACAGTTGGAAAATTAACATTTTGTTCAGAACTCCAAACTTTCAGAAGCGTGCCGAGTGATAAGATTTGTTATGCATTAAAGTCATCAGTACAATTTTAGGAAACGAAATAACGAGCAGGGGAAAGTGATGGAAGCAAGTCATGTTAACACAGAATTCCAACCCGAAACTCCTGATCTACAAGAGGACGCTCAGACTCAAAACGGTAACTACCTACATATCACGACTACGTGTACTTACATGTATATTGGTATAACATCTATAGTTTAAGCTAAACTTCAATCTATAACATCGGCACTTGCAGGAATGGCTGTGTTGCTGTTAAAATTCATCAGTTTATAGTTCATTAATGTTTTGTGACCGCATGGCTAGAACTTGTTCTGATAGCGTGTGTATTCAGTTTATTTGCCATTTGGTTTTTGTTCTTTTAAGTGCGACACTTAACTATTTACACTTACGTATACGCCTAACGCAACATTTATATTCTTAAGGATTGCTGAGTTGTTTATAAAGGAATTTGATTCAGATTTTGCATTTGCATACATACACATCTTAGTGGTGTTATTTTGATGTTTTATTTAAACAAAATCTTGACAGATTTACAAGAATTTCCATCAATCAACATCACTGTAATTTGAAGAGTCACATAAATAAGAGATGAAACATGTTAAGAAACTGGTTGAAATTTTTACTAAAATGTTCATCACAGTATAATGGTCGAATACTGATATTACAGTGAATTTTTCATGGTATGTTGAATGTTTTTCCATGTCGTTTGTGATATATTTATACATCTACATCATCGATAACTCTTATTTCCTGATCAATATTTGGACTGCGTTCAAACATTTAGTTAAATCAAATGAAATACGGATTTTTATATTCCAGAATATGAAGTATTGGGTGCAAGAATTCAAATGGACGAAACACAGTATGAGGCGATCAAATAAATACACACCCGATTATATTCGTGCTTTATACTCAATGATGAAAAATACAACAGCCGATAACATATACATGTACGTGCTTTATACCCAACCAGTGACAAATAGATTAGTACGTACATTAGTATGTTGCAGTTGTAGCATTGAATAAAACTGTAAATGAAACACTTCATATTTTGGAAACAATACTATGTAGTTTTTACTTAATTAATATGTTTTATATTTTTATATATTGCATATTGAAATCAAATATCTACACAGCCGATAACAAAAGTGGTATATACTCAATACGTGACAAATGGATTATTATATTATGTTGCATTTATCACTTTAAATAGAACTGTAAATGGAACACTACATTTGTATACTGATTGTAGGGTAAGGTATATTTTGGAAACAATAGTATGTAGTATTGACTTAATTAATATGTTTTATATTTTATCATATCACATTACCCATTTACGATTGTATTGTATTGTGGGCCGGAGACCTTTCGTGACATTGGATACATCTTGAATGTTGAAACTGGAACGTGGTGCATATCTTTAAAGACAAACACAGTAATTGCATTCCTTGTACATGTATCAGATCTAGTGTCCTATGCTTAGACTTCGAATGAGAAAGTCGTCACTACAAAATCTATATTTTGAGAAAACAAGACAAATTGTCTGACAAGCACTCTTTACTTATGATAAAACAAGCTTTATCTACTTCAGTTTGGTTAACATGACAAGTTCCGATTTTCATAGGAATAGGTTCATAAGAAGCACTCTAAGCCAGCGAATTGCTGATCGTTGATAACCTAGTCACTACTGTTGAACGTAGTGTGTGTAAATTATGTACACACATTTGCATATAGAGTGCAGCCTGCAAGACTGGCGTATGTCCTTCTTTGATATCAAACAATTACGACAGTCTTGTTTGGAAAACCTCAAAATATACAACGATTACAGAGATGTACATTATTTAATGTTTCTGAATGATAGCAGTTGGACGGCGATACATTCAGTTAAGTTTCTTAGGTCACTATCACATTATCATCTTTATCTACTGTGCTTGTTATTGTGTTCTTCTGTTCGCAGTTTTGGTTCCGTATAACATTTCATTTAATACAAATAACGTGTTTTTTTGACATTGTTCTATTTTCACTGTACATTTGTAACGTATGTTTACATGTCAGGTGAAGATGATTATTTTTGTTTTCTGGTTTTGTAAATTTCGTCTTGGGTTTGATGCATTTTACAACATGTACAAGTAAGGCATGTGTTATTGCTACATGGTATATGTGTACTGGTTTTTTTATAGCGGGAAATGCAAATAGAAAGCATTTTCATAGAAGTTTAGCCATAAAGAATTTGGCGTCTGAATGTAATTATAATTATTTGATAAACAAATTGAGTAGTTTTTGTTCCCTTTGTAGTTTTGTGTTCTATTATATATCATGTCTTTTTCTAGAATTGTTTTATCCAGTTCATATACGTTGTTGAAAATAGTATTTAATAAAAAAATTAGTGTAACATTTAAACCCATCATTGTCACATCGGTAAACACATTATGAATAACACGGATCAGAATAGAATGTCATCAGATGAAAATATCATATATGTCGCAGTATGCAATTGAGCATATTTTCATGAATATCAGAACTTGTCATATTGACCAAAGTGAAGTTGGAACATCTTGTTTTGCCATAATCAATAATACATTTTCAAGTTCTATTGCTAGTTTTCTCAAAATATCGATTTTGTACTTCCGACCTTCTCATTCTATGCCAGCGATATGTATATTTATTTTATTACATATTTGCATTATGTGTATTATTTTTCAGTTCTTATTTGTATATAAATATTATCAATAAAAAATACATATGTAATATTCTTGTTTATTACACTTGATGTGTGTTTTTCCCTGTCTTGAACCTCTATAACTAATTAACATGATTATTTAAATCGTATGTTATCGGTTGTGTATTTAAATATTCGGTTTCAAACAAAATTGACATGTTGGCCTGCATAAATACCAGTTTCGGAATTGTATACCACTTTTGTCACTTTCGTGCGTTTAGAATTAAGGTAATCAACTTTTGTTTTGAATAAAAGGTTTCAGGAAATCGGACAGGGAAGGCAGCACTCTACTTTACCACCCGAGTACAGTAAAACCATAACACAACATCAGTGAGCAATGCCCGCACAAAAGCCAAAGAAACGACCAAAACGTCACCGACCCTGCAAATACGCAAAACGACAAATCCCACAAAAACAACAACATAACTGTGATCCCAAGAGACCGAATGAAACACAACCAAGACCCTATCAAGATTTTGTGTTTCTGTTGTTAGTGTTTCTGGTTACAAAATTGTAGTACGAGATGCAAATAAAATATACTTAAACGCAAAATTATTAAGGTACTGCAGCAGCCGACTGTCTTTCAATGCATCAACCGATTGCAGTTACTGACGCAATAATCTGCTACACGTTCGCATAATGTTTCCGTCGCATCAGTAACGCTTTATGTGTCTAAAGGAATAGTAGCTTGAGTTGCAGATACATGACAAAGCGAGGCGAAACTATCGTTGGTGTAAGTTCTGTTCTACCAATTTACATTTATGATTTCAATACATGTATTGTGATGGTGCATAAATACCGCTTAGTATTCAGAAGCAGCAGCGAGTGACACCAACACTTCGTGTATCCAAGTTGAGTTTTAGATACGCGGTAAAACGAGACAAAATGTTATAGGCGCTTGCTCAGCATAAACAATATGCACAACGGTCAGTTTTTCCAACTTATATTAATTATGCATCATTCCTGATGTACTCTATCGCAACGAGAATATGAGAGAAGAGAAGTCAGTTTCCCTTATATACTGAGCGTCTAGCAAGAGAATTTCTGGTACTATTTTTATTCTATCTTTAGTATGATTCGGCCTGGGGTCGAGCCCTGGACACCGACATAAGATTAAATACTTTTAAAAAGACTTATGGCCATTTGGAATTTGCCAAAAAATGGCTTTTTTACCAATTTTCCTTAAATATAATTATATTTGAAGTAAATGGAAATAAGGTAGATAAGCATATCATTGGAAAGGTCTCATGAAAGCACTTTCAATGGGACTAACAATACAACACATATTGTTCTGTGAAAAGTTATGATCACTATCAATAATGATATAGTAACTTGTAGATTTTCCTCCAGTTTGATCAGTGATTGTCACTCTGGATCGCAATAATAATGATACGCTTCCGCTTTGCAGTATTTGCATATATAGTTGTTTATGTCCCCCGTTCCTCATAGGCAGGGACCAACAGGCAGAGTGAATGTGAAACCAACAGAAAGAGCGAAGGTGAGGAGCCACTGCTATTTGAAAACCAAAAAGTTTGCATCGGGAAAGAGCAATTAACCCTGATGATAGATGGTCTTGCAATGGATTAGTTAGGACCAAACTCATGGCTAACTCTTTCACCTGTTACAAAAATGAAGTGACTGACTAACAATGCCTTCTCAGCAATGGGATTTGGATCCGCTTTAACTTTAAACCCTTCTTCCTCTTCTAGATAAAGATCAGAATAAGAGAGTCCTCAGAGTTAAATGGACTGTGTAAAGCTCAGTGAAACATGCACACAAATGTCAGACAAAAATCAGCTTCAGATTTGCTCCCTGAAAACTGATTAAAATCATATTCAGTAGATGATGTTGCACAATGAATCAGGCTTTGAGTAGTGTATTCAATATAGCAACCTTTGTTACATTCTTGTTCCAGCCTTCAGCTGGTCTAGGGATAAATGAGGTTCCTACTCCTATGATCTTGTTATGGGGGCGCTCCCGGAAACATATCTTGTGTGTGAATCTTCAGATTTCAGAAGCTAGCTTGACTGAATGTCAACAAGTCTTTAGTTAATATCAACAAGGATATGTTACCTGGCTTCTCTGCGACGACTCTCCAGAAATGCCCTCTGAGTGTGCTCTTGTATCGTCGTGGCGCATACAGGAGTTTTCGTCGAATAGTCATTAGTGATAAAAGTTGATGTGTGCGTTTGCATTTGTTCAAGGTCTCGGATGTTGTTCTGGGTAGCAGCTGAATGATCTGTTGTGGGCATGGCTATTGTTATGTAAACAACTGTGACAGTCTAGAATTCTGATGTTCACTTTGGCACGTTCCGACCAGGGAATCATATCCCGCAATTTGGTTGCCATTGTTAGCAATGTCGCAAACATAGGTACCCAAGCTCCATTTTTTTGAATGCTAGTGTCATTCCTAGACACTAGATGGCCTCACATTTAGTAACAATCTAGTGTCATCTAGATTGGCTCTCGTAGATGTAGTTATACACATTTTGTTGGATAGAAGCTCATTTTCCATCAACTGTATCAGGATCGTCAAGAGTGTAACTTTGTAATGTCTTCCTGTAGGAGGTTGGTATCGTCATGGCTATGGATTTATATGATACTGTCATCGGCAACAATTGGAAGATATCGTTTATGTAGACCAGAAACAGACCCATGTGCCACTCAAACATTTTAAATTTGCACTGTTCGACCATGCTCCATACGTTGTCCAGTAGTCATGACTTGATCCTGATAAGAGACTTGTTTCTGATATCATAGTGCTTCATCTTCAGAAGCAGACTATTATGTGGAACATTGTCAAACACTAGGACAGATTCTAGCAGAATTGAAAAGATACTGTCTTTAGTGGACTTGAATTGTTTATAAATGTCGATGCTGAAAGGGGATGGGTATGAGTGATTGGGGGTTAAGAACATTCAGTACTATGCAAATACTGCAACAAATGGGACTCACACTACGCATTTATCATAGTTTGTAACTGCTGTAGAGTTAAAATCACTGAATTTAGCAAGAACATTATGGAAGATATATGTACCCTAATATGATAAATAATTATACAAGTAACATGTGTGATTAAACAATGGATACAACTTATAACTAAACATTTTGTTTATTATCATTATGTTCCAGTGAATGTGATTTCTTGCTCAATGGATATGCCAAAGTACATGTACTATATTTTAATGTACTTCAAATCTAAATATATGTCGTGAAAATTGGTTAAAAAGCCGATTTTCTTTAATTTGCAAAGGGCTATAACTCTTCATAAACGTATTTAATCTGATTAATTTTTTTACAGCATTTTACATCACATAGTTTGTACAAGTTTGAAAAAATATGAAATAATCTGAAAGTGGATCTAAGACCCTCTTGGGTCAAAAGTTCGAGTCGAAAGGGCAAGGTGTTCCCATTGACCAATTTAGCTGAAATTTTATATATATGCATTGTTTGAGGAGGGTCACAGATGGTCAAAAAAGGTTTTTGATCGGAGAAAAATTTCAAAAAATGAAACAACCTACATTTGAATCGCTAGTGTATGATTAAAACAATGATTAAACAGGCTACCGCACGGAGCGATTAATAGAACAGGGAACTTTGCTTACAGATGTGAATATTTGAAGAGCTAGCGACGATTTCAAGTCAATTTTGTCAAAAAAATATAATGTTTTATTATGAATGTTTCACAATTTTACACAAATGCATTATATATGCATTAAATATGAAATACGAACAAGCCCTCAATATACGACAATTACACGCGATTGACATGTACACGTACCGAGAAGCGTTCGAACTTATACTATACAGTGCATATATACTCGTACCCTCGATGCCTCGAACCGGTAGATGGCTCGAACTATTTTCCCGGTCCGAAGATAGTTCGAGGCATCGAAGTTCGACTGTATCCTATTTAGTGTCCTAAGATAGTAGGATTAGACAATTGCTGATCATTGTTAACCTAGTCACTATTGCTGTATTTTGTGTAAATTAATTTACTATTATACATATTTGCATATCGAGTGTTGCCTACAAGACCAGCGTATATGTCCTTCTTTGATAGCAGGCAGATACGACAGTCTTATTTGCAAAACTTCAATGTATACATGTACGAGGGGTGTTCCAGAAATAATAGGACCTTTCTCATAACTTATGACTTAACTATTAGAATTTAATGAAATTTTTACATAAATGCATAGCAATGTACGTATGCTCTATATACTGGTAGCAACATAATTTTGTTTTTGCTGATGATGTTCATACAGAGCGTCGTAATAGAAACCATGTTACGCCAAGGCGGGTCACACTATTATTTGTCATTACCAGCCTTATTAAAAATGTGAATATCTCAATAACCTTATAATAAATATTAACGCCTAATTGTATCGCATTACGTCGATGACTTGGAAATTCGCATGCAAAGTTTCGAAGAAATCGCTCTGTGTTTGTTATCGTAAGTCAGTAATCAAGTGTATGTAACCACGCGCGTCATGGATGAAAATGGCGTCAACGACGATAAACATAACTGCGCGATTGTCAAAAAATGGTATACATTGGGAAAACCAACAGTGCTAACCAATGAAATGATGAAATACGTAGAATATAATGTCTTTTAGCAGCCACTGGTGTTTTGTTGACTCAAATTGTTTACACATCGCAGATTTATGAACTTACAAATAAGCACAGATGAGGTCATAGAACTTTAAGTTGACGTTAATAAACACTGTTAATAAACTGATAGACGCTCCAAGGTTTTAGCCAGTTCCTAACATCATTGCAACGCAATTTTGTTAACAGTGGTACGGAAACATATTTAAACAGTCGGAACAGTGGTATTAGATATGTTCAGAAAGTCAAAATGACTATAAACAAAAATATTAAATGTTTCTTAATGCTATAAAATACAGTGCTTGAAATGCGACGTCATAATAACGTCACGGTGCGACCCGCCTCCCTGGTACCAAGTATACCTAATGTTTTATAAATTTCTTATTTTTCAACCAATTTCTTTGATATTTCGCACATGTGTCAGTGAAAGATCAAAATTTAATTATAGATAATTAGTGTTCTTAATTTCTGATTTACTGTGCTGCTATGAAAAAAGTCCTATTAATTGTCGAACATCCCACGTATAATGATTAAACGGATCTGCATTATATAATGTTTCTTAATGATAGCAGTTGGGCGGTATGTGTCTTACGCCACTACAGCATTATTGTCTTTATCTACTGTGCATGTTGTTGTAAACTTCTGTTCGTTGTTTTGGTTTCGCGTTACATTTCATTGAATACAAATAACTTGATTTTTATATTGTTCCATTTTCACTGTGTATTTATAACTTATGTGTGTATATCTGATGAAGATGATTATTTGTGTTTTCTGATTTTGTAATGTTCGTCTTCGGTTTGATGCATTTTACAGCATGTACGAGTAAGTCATGTGTTATTGCTACATTGTAGGTGTGTACTCGTTTATTCTAACGATGTCTGTATTTTTCTTCTTGTAACAATATAGGACTGTGCCGTGATTAAAGTTCCGATATATAACGGTTCAAACCCGTTCTTCTTTCGGCTGTTCTTACTTCTGTTATTACCTTCTCGTATTGACGTAACGCACGGTATTGCGTACGTTTGTGTAACGTCATGTAACGTCAGCATAACTTACTCTGCGTAATACTAGCCTTATGATCTAGACATTACTGTTTAATTCTGCAAATGTTTAGAATATCGAAAACTACAATATATTTATCTGTCCATAACATCATTTTTAATTAAAAATATTGGGTGTCTTTCGGTAGCAATTTCTCCCGCTTGTTCAATTTAACGCTTATTCACTTGTATCACTCGTTGTCTATCTAACAAGTACCTTACTCACTCACGTATTCAACCCCTAATACACTTATCTATGTACTATTTCATGAAAAACAAAACACCACATTGTTCTAAAATATACGGGTACAAAATGAATTGCATGCCTATGCATAATTTCGCTCAAAATAATTATTTTGGTCATGTAGTTGGTCCACTATAAAAACTCGCGTTGCATAAAACGTCCAAAACGTCGCAAAATTGCGCCGTAGGACAATCTTCCTCCACACATTGAATCAAGTGTGTCGGACTTATTTTAAGAGCAATCGTAAAGAATTTTTAAAAGTAAAAATTTCACTCTGATAATATTTCAAATTTTATTTTAATTGTACGTTGTATGACTTATAATAAAATTATTAAGTTTCGAAAATGGTCTGTGCCACAATGTATCGCTAAAACGCGCGAGTAGGACAATTTTCCTCCACATATTTCATTCTAATAATCTCGATAAGTATTGGTTAGAATGCATTGGGATTTTATTATGTATAATAAAATAAAAATAATATTTTAAAAACGAAATCATAATAATTTTATTTCTAAAAATGAAAAAATAATTGCGTACTAATCATGCGTCTTTGGAAAATTTTCAGCAATATTTTGCAAATTTGCACTTTTTTCGTGTTACCAGTTTATTATTTAACTTTTTTATTTTTTGCACCCGTGCTTTTTCACTATAGTATGTTAAAACACGTCACTTCTGGCGTCACTCAGTGAAGTATCCCACAAATTTAATGACATTTTGAATAAAACGGCTGTTATTTTATGCCGACGACCAATATTTTGTGTTACAAATTGCACTCGGATTTTTGTACATCCGTCGGGCATTTTCTCCAATTCTACAGCTACATACAATTCTACATGAACTCAAATTAAAATGACAATGTAGACAATTTTATAATGAATAGTTTGGTATATGATATGTAATGTATCAAGTGAAATAGAAAGAAGTATCAACAACTGTTTTACAGCGAGTGTGCGAAATAACGAACGTACTCAGTTGCGTGCGTTTTGTCATTATAAGCACTTTTTATGAATGGTATTTACGTTTTGTTTATCCTATGACGTCATGAATCACATGTCGTTTATTTGGCGTCAACGTAAACGAGACGTTGTGCGAACTTTTATTTTCGTAGTGTTCTTTCTTAATTCATTTAGTTACATCCGTATTTTTGCAACAGCAATTGCATTTATCGATTCATTTCTGTTTTTATGAAATGCATAGTTTAAATTGAGCTCTAGTTATGCGTTAGATTAAATGAAATGAGCAAAAACGACATTCCAGGGGTGGAGCTTTCATACTTTAATCAGCAAAAGTTGTCTATAGCAACACGGCAAACGTATCTCGCAGCAATAAAAATGGGTTCGTATGAAATTGCACTTATTACACGTGTTAGAATGCAAACAGATGTTAGTTTTCCGTCATATACCGGCCAATACACTTGTCGAATGTCTGTAGAAGTATAACACCGATAAGTGACTCAAATATACCTATGGAATCAGGGATCTATTTCTATCCTATGCAGTAAATTATTAAACTATTAAATATAATAACAATGTTTTACAAAAAGACCACTTATTTCATAGCTGAAAACAATATAGTCGCACACCAATATCTGACATGACCATCATATGCGGAATGACATCCTGACATATCCGATGCATTGGAATGATACAGTTGTACGGAAATAGTTGCCGGAGTGTCATTTTAGTACAAAGTCGGTAATATTGTACAGTATGATACCTCGGTTGGCGTACACGTGGGGGATAACATGGGAAAAGAATATTGCCCGGGGTTGTTGGCTAAATGCCCGGCAAGCCTGACATTATAAATAAATTAATCAAAATCAAAGTCTGTGTGATAACAGTGTGTTCGTATTATTCAAAATACATGATTCTGCGGAAAAAAAATTTGTTGCTAATTTCAAGTTGTAATTTGGATGTCAAATGCCAATTTGACGTCACTGTCATGCTAAATGTTAAGTTGCTCCACACAAAGAAATTGACATATCCTGTTTGATTTAACGATTAAACATTATTTCGAGACCCCTTAAAAATATAACTATCAGTCGGAAATTGTAACAAACTTATTTTGACGCATTTAATGATTACAGATTTGAAACATGTCACTAGAAATTTTTTTTTCGATAATTCAATGCATATGACATAATGAAACAATATTGCATGGTTAAAAAACTCTAAATAGACAATTATTGAATATAATCTTACCAGGTTTATTGGCGTGGCATTTTCGAGCATTCTTATCACACGTGCACGGTGTTTAATAACATCCGCACTGTATATATTATGGAATATCGTTATGGCTTTATCTTTGGGTGTTGTTTATTAAACGCGTATGAAATAATTTGATCCAAAATCCACATATTTGAGTAGTCTGCTAGAGAAAAATAGGCATTTGTCATTTACGTCATGTATCAATCATTTATCTGTAAATATAGATGTTTCATCTTCCGTGTTATAGGGAATCGACCGAATATGGTATCTATAAAGTTCTACTGAGTTTAGATGATTTATTCTGGTTCTAAAAGTATGTACTTAGAACATTCGTCAAATGTATATCCTTGTTTATCGTTCACAAGCATAGTTATTAAGCGTTCAGGCCTGCGGCCTTAATGGTCAATTTGCATGCATATGAACTGCAAACCGTGATATATTGGCCGTGGAAAACTAAGATATATTTCCAATTTTTATTGCGGGAAATGAAATTATAAAACATTTTTTAGAAGTTTATTTATGAAGAATTTTGCATATGAATGTTACCAATATTATTTGATAAGCAAATGATTTTAGTTTTTTTCCCTTTGTTGTTTTTGTTCTATTATGTCTTTCAACAGAACAATTGTATCCAGTTCCTATAATTAGTTAAGAACAGTACTTGGTAAAAATGATTTATGTAGCATTTAAATAAATAATTGGCACGTCGGTAAAAGATGAATTACACGGATCAAAACAGAATGTCATCGGTGCAAAATATGAATGGTATAGTAATACTACATATCATTGTTTTGTTTGATTTCATATTTCCACATAACGCTGGCTTAGAATGATACATTTTCAAATTCTGCTTGACAATGAGCTCAGATAAGCATATTTTCATGAAAACCAAAACTTGTCATATTGACGAAAATGAAGTTTTAAACTAGTTTTTTTTGGTGGGGGCTTGGACTTTTAATTGTTATGCGTTAGATTAAATGAAAAGAGCAAAAACGACATTCCAGGGGTGGAGCTTTCATACTTTAATCAGCGAAAGTTGTCTTTAGCAACACGGCAAACGTATCTCGCAGCAATAAAAATGGGTTCGTATGAAATTGCACTTATTACACGTGTTAGAATGCAAACAGATGCTAGTTTTCCGTCATATACCGGCCAATACACTTGTCAAATGTACTAAGTTCACACTTTTTTCTGTAGAAGTATAACACCGATAAGTGACTCAAATATACCATTGTAATCAGGGACCTATTTTCTATCCTATGCAGTAAATTATTAAACTATTAAATATAATAACAATGTTTTACATTTTTTTCGTGAATTCAATGCAAATGACATAATGAAACAATATTGCATGGTTAAAAAACTCTAAATAGACAATTATTGAATATAATCTTACCAGGTTTATTGGCGTGCCAGTTTCGAGCATTCTTATCACACGTGTACGGTGTTTAATAACATCCGCACTGTATATATTATGGAATATCGTTATGGCTTTATGTTTGGGTGTTGTTTATTAAACGCGTATGAAATAATTTGAACCAAAATTTACATATTTGAGTAGTCTGCTAGAGAAAAATAGGCATTTGTCATTTACGTCATGTACCAATGATTTCTCTGTAAATATAGATGTTTCATCTTTCGTGTTATAGGGAATCGACCGAATATGGTATCTATAAAGTTCTACTGAGTTTAGATGATTTATTCTGGTTCTAAAAGTATGTACTTAGAACATTAGTCAAGTGTATATCCTTGTTTATAGCTCACTAGCATAGTTATTAATTGTGCAGGCCTTCGGCCTTAATGATTAATTTGCATGCATATGAACTGCAAACCGTGATATATTGGCCGCTATATCATTTTCAGTGCATATTCACCCTGTCAAAAACTTTAAGGCCATGAACACCTATACTAACTGTATTCAAAAATTTATGTGTGATATCTGGAACAGCGTGCTAACTCATTTAAATTAATTTTAAAAACCCATACTTTTTCATTTTTTAGAAAAACAGAGATTTGAGAACAGGGGTCACAACAAAAAGAGTACAAAAAAATACTCGATCGACTTGGATCATATCTTTTACAGTAAAACAGTTCTACAATAGTATATGTAACATAATTTATAAAATAATAGGGTGTTTGATGGCCATTTTTGTCTCGAGTCCTTCTTAAAAAAGCGTAAAAATGGCAAAATTCATTTTTAAAAAATGTGAAAAATGGCAAAAATCGAATTTCCTCTGTTGCCATAGCAACGGTATAAAAAATAAAGTTTTGAGCCCTGAAATCGTTTTTATGGGTGAATACCAAACAAGTGGCCAAATATTTTCAAAATCTGAGACTATGCGTGGACAACCATGTCTGAATTTGCCTGGTTTGAATATAGAATTACAATTAACTGTTTATATTGTCGCACAAGTTGGCTTTGTTATAAAGTATGTATACGTTAAATCAAAGAAGTAATTAAAGATCTCCTCCGTGACATGCTCATGATATCATTAACAATAAGACTATTGTCTGTAGCGTTTAACGTAGTGGTGTCCATTCATTGTATCCTGATTTGTCGATGATATTATACAAATGTAAGGTTGTGTAATTATTTAAACTTAAAAGGTACAATTAACTTCCATATACTTTTGAAGGCATTTCTCGGATCGAACATAAATTGATAAGACGGCTAAATGTAAATACTTGTAGAAGTTTGGAATAAGATTGTAGGTGTGAGGTAAGATATTTGAATGTATTAATACTGTTACAATGTTACTGTTACAATGTAGTACATGTATCCCATTAATGAGTGTTAATTTATGCATTAAGTCGATCATGAAATGATACACTTCTCGACCTCTTTCGTCACTTTTAGAGATATTAACGTCATAATAGAGAGGTTGCGAAAGTAACGTGTACGGGTACGTGTACGTGTAGATACCCGTACACGTACTCGTACACGTTGTAATTTAAATTTGCTTGCGAAAGATAACGTGTACGTATAAAATCGCGAGACAGTTATAGCACGATTTCCCCATGAATCGAAATGAGTGTTTGTATAGCTTGATTAGTCCATGTTTCTTTTGATAAAACGATTTATCCGTGCCTACGCATACATGTGTGATGTGGTACACATATCTCTCAAGTCCCACTACACGGTGTTAACGTGTAAGCCCTACACATACCTGGATGACGATTTGCACAAAAAGTAGTTCACTCGTACACGTACACGTTGACGTTCGATTTCGCAACCTCTCTATTGATTATTAGCCGTATGAACCCAGTTGCCATTTTGTTACCGATAACCGATCAATGGAAGACAAGTACCAGATGTTTTGTAACTATAATTCAACTTGTGGACTGGTGATACCTATTGTGCTATATACGGGTATACGTCCGATCAATATGATACAATGTACATAGATGTACTGATTGCATTTATTGTAGAGCACGTAAAGATACAAATCGGAATATCTCAAATATCCACATGTCTGAAAACCCGACATTACAACAGAAGCCTGTATTGGTTAGGCTTCCACATATGCTAAGTATGTAAATGTCAATATACGTAAATTTCAAATTTTGCGCACGTTTATTATTATTAAAACGTTAATAGCTGTCTTTCCAAATTAAGTATTAGTAAATACCATTTAGATCTTCCACTAATAAATGCGTCCAAACAAATCAATGTAGGTGGGATGGTCCTCCATAAAAAATTAAAACCAGTACATGGTACTTATTCATGATCAAGGAATTTTAGAAAACTTTCATTTATTTTGGTCTCGAGGTGGTTATGCCTCATGTGGTCACCGTTTGGGCATGGTCTTGTGCGGTTCGGTAGCATGACATCGGGGCCTTATGAACTTGGTCGAGTATTGATGTGTTTCATTCGGTCTCATGCAATAACCGCTATTCTATAATTTTTGGGGGAAATTGGGATATCCTGCATTTTGTTCGACTGGAACTTGGATTTTTTATTGTTTCTTTGGTGAATGTGTGGACATTGCTCAGTATGGTTGTGTTGTTACCTTTCCTGTCTGATTTCCTCATGCCTTGTTTGTTATAGAGGGTATAAAAAGAAACCTTCACAGTTGATATGTGATTTAATTAAGCGAGTTTATCAGAATAATTCGAACTCAACACCAGATGGAATACTTTACAGATTACCGGAAACGTTATATTTTATAAACACCAAAGTCTGGATAAATGATTGACACACATACCTGGTATGGTAAATGTATGTAGAAATTATATATATATATATTATATAGTTATTGCATTTTTCAGTGCAATACAATAATAGTCGTTTGATTTTTTCAGATAGAACCAGATGCTTGTAATATAGTACTCAGAATGAATGATCTAAACCATGTTTTACTACTTGTATTGATGTGCCGTTGTCTCCTCCGTAAGTAATATAGGATCCATTATGAGTTGTCTTTGGAAATCAACATCTTTAAACGAGTCTATAAAGCACAAAATAATTGTTTTCGTGACGAGTTTAAGAAAATATTGCTATCACTGGCAACGAATGACGGGTCATTTTTATCACATTACCATAGCTTTCGAGTCAAAACGTCAGAAATAACAATTTAAAGCCGGTGGTGTTACATTTTCGGACAAAAAAGCTGTTGGCGTCAAGAATTTGTTATCACCCACATTGGAGAAGGTTGTTCCATAATTTGGTCTCGAAATGTTGGTTTATTGTCTACTTATGTAAGGCCATCATTGCATGCATGTGTAGAAGAATAAGTCCGTTGCATCCCAACGCGCTGCCAGTCATAAAGCATGGGTCATTATTCGCTCCTGTACAGCAATAACAAAATTACATTTTATGTTGACGTGAAACAAAGACTACTAGTTATGCCAAAATGTAGTACGTGTATTAAGTATTATGTAAATCCAGTATGTAAATGTGCGCTATATACAAGCATTGTTTCAATGAGACTCAGATATATTAAGAAGTTTTTGTTAATATTTTAGTTGTAACAGCAATAGAACCAGGATGTGAAAATTGTGGATGTTGTGTAGATAAAGTGTGTGCCAGTACGGGAGTTTGTACACACGGATGCATCGATAGTATTGGGGGGAATAAATGCTACAACAAATGTCCTGATGATTGTGTCACATGTGAACAAACTATAGCCAAAAACTGTGCAACCTGCGTAAGCGGAAAGTATCTTACTACTGTCACTAGGAATACTAATCAGGGACCACAGTCATTTCAGGGATGTGTGGATTGTCCAGAAACTTGCACAACCTGTACATCAGAAAGTAGTTGTCAGGAATGCAATAATCGGTACTACAGTACTGGACAATTTAACGACTGTTCCAAAAAATGTCCTACTAATTGTAAGAAATGTACATCATCCACCAACTGTCAGGAATGTTACACTCCGTTCTACAACCAAGGAACCATCACAGACTGCTCCCTGCCATGCCCAGAGAATTGTATTTGCTCATCGCCCGGTATTTGTTCATCATGTCAAGATGGTTTCTTCAACGTAAACCAACAGTGTATCAGTCCTTGTCCAGATTCATGTAAGATCTGCTCAGATCAGAACACATGCCAATCATGCAAAGACGGCTATTATAACAAAATAAAATTGTTGAGCAATAACGCCGTTACTAATTGTTCGCTCTCGTGCAGAAAGACTTGCTTCCAATGTACGTCGTATGATGAATGCATTAACTGTAAACAGGGACACTATGGATCATACTGCCAACACAACTGCTCCATTGGATGTAACAGTGGTGAATGTGCTACAACCGATGGGTCGTGCGAGTGCAAGGAGGGATTTGCTGGCAGTCTTTGTGATGATTGTGTGCCTAGTAGACACGGTGAACTGTGTGACACTCAGTGTGTTGATGCATGTAAGGACATGGTATGTGACAGAATAACAGGACATTGTTTTGATTGTAAAGCGATTAATGTAACTGGGAACCTGTGTGATAAATGCATACATGGCATGTGGGGTACTTATTGTGCATCAATATGTCCAGAGCATTGTGACGGACAGTGTTTGAGAAATTCTGGTAACTGTGAATCATGTGAAGGGAATTTTCAAGGCAATATATGCAACGAATGTTCAGCTGGATATTATGGTGAATTTTGTGATGAGGAATGTCCAGAACAGTGTTACCACTCGCTTTGTTATCGTTCTAATGGAACGTGTGGATCATGCAACCAGAAATATGCCGGATCTACTTGTGACGACTGTGTTTTCGGCTTCCATGGAGAGACATGCGACGTTCCTTGTCTCTCAACGAAATGTGCAAACAACATATGCTATCGGGAAACTGGGGCTTGCATATCGTGTCGAAATGGATTGTATGGAATAGAATGCGAATTTCACTGTTCGCGTGGTTGCAATGGTAATGTGTGCGATTTTCGATCAGGCGCGTGCGAGTGTCAGGGTCTGTATACTGGGGACAAATGTTGTGTGGATGGTGGACATTGTCGGGACTGTTCTTCAAATACAGATTGTGAAACGTGTGATAATGGCTACTTTGGAGATAAATGCGACACACCTTGTCCAACTACATGTTTTACTGACAAACTGGACACACAGTGTCAAAAAGATAATGGAATATGTTTAACATGCCCAACCAATTTCCATGGCGATTATTGCAACATGACTTGCAGTGAAAGGTGCGCTAACAATCGTTGTGATAAGGACGATGGACATTGTACTGATGGGTGCACTGGTAACTACGAGGGACCTACATGCGCACATGGTAATACAATAATAATCACTTATTTAATGAATATGTACACACTTTAAGTTCCAATATATTAAAACCTTATACAAACGGACGGAAATGTTTTGTTTATTTAGCTTTAAGTAATTTTAGACATGACTTACGAGGAGTGTTCCAAAAATTATGCCACTTGCATCGGTGCTTATATAGTGGAAGTTCATTTGTTCATTTTAATTTACTCTGCCCTTCAAAATACTCTCCACCAGCCAGAACACACAATTTTAGCCGGTCAATCCATTTTTGAAAGCATTTTTCATACACTTCAATGGTGACATCAATCAGACACTGATAAACAGCAGATCCAGGGGCAATTCTCGAATAGTTTCTCCTTCAGGGCTTGAGACATTTAAGTTTCGGAAAGAGAAAATAGCCACAAGGGTTCATGTCTGACGAATACGGAGGGTGCAAAAGGACGGTAACCTTCTCAGACTCCAAAAAGTCAGTCTCAATACGTGCCGTGAGCGATTGTATGATCATGCCGAAGTCGGACATACTTAAGTCCTGGTTTGGGCGGGACTTTTGTAGTAGTTCTTTAATTTTCTCAGAAAATCGTTTTTATAAAATTTGCCTGTGACCGTTCTGCCTTTTGGCTACACGATTTGAATAGCTGGACCCTTATTAGTGAAAAAATAGCATACAAAACATTTTTTCCTGTTCGAATTTGTTTGGTAATACTTGGGCGTCCGGCATTTTTAGTGGCGCATATTGTGTTGACAACCTTCCGCTTTGGTACAAAATAATACACCCAGGTCTCATCACCAGTGACTATATTATCAAAAGCCTTTTAACTATATTTCGGGTACATTTTGAGAAGTTGTTTTGCCATTATTACACGCGTCTTCTTTTGCTCATCCGTAAACAAATGGGGTATCCATCTTCCCTTTATATTTCTAACTTTTAGGTGTTTCTTCAAAATTGCATGAACTCTTGCTAACGACAAGTTTGTCATTCGAGCCATTTGCCTTAAGGTGAATCGAGCATCAGGTTTGAGGATATTTCGGAATTGTTCATGTTACCTTTGACCGTAGTTTTTGCAGGACGACCTGGGCGAGCAACATCTTTCAGTTGCTGCTGCCTATCACTAAATTTAGCCGCCCACCAACAATCAGTTCTGGGAGACATTTGGCCCTCCCCAAAAATGTCACACACCTCGCAGTTAATATCTACAGTCTTAATGCCGAGTAATGACCTTCCTTTTATATAGGTCCTAATTTCAAGCTTTTTCAGATCGTTTTCCTGATATTGGGTGTATAGTCTAACGAATGAGCTATGAAACGATGTACTCTGTACCGAGGCCAGTGAACGTGTCGACGAGATATTTACCTGTGTCACGAGCCAGTGATCACTCAATCGACACGAGGTTGTTTTGTGCATTTATTTGCACGATTTCCACGAAATAAAGCGTAGATGACATTATCAATGGAACACCCCTTGTACAAGCATCATGTTATAAGGACGTCTTAGCTTATACAGTTTACATGTACCATTTATTCTTTGTTAAACAATGCAAATCGTGAATTATGTAAAGGTAAAACATCGTTCATGTCATTCGATCTGTATCTTCCTTGTCCAAAAGGTATTTCGGTTTTGAAGGTTATGGAATGTATGAAAACGACACGTAAACAAACTCTGTATATATACAGTATAAACACGGACCATGCAACCTGCACATGTCAATAACATGCAATGGTACAACACTGTATATTCTTGATCATATTTCAGTTGATGACACTGCACGTATTGTTGGTATTGCTGTTGGAGTTTCATCTGCCACCATTGTGGTTGTTATCATCATATTGCTAGCAGTATTTTGTTTCATCTTCCGGAGATGGTTAGCTGACTCATTGTTATTATATATAATAATGTATTCATGTAAAAACAAGTCCGCCTATATGAAATGATATGAAGAAATCGGACAGCATTCGACTTACCTGGCCAAGATAGAAACTATAACACTATAACACATCACAACTACACGGAGCAAGGCATTAAAAGTAATCAATCTTCATTTATGATAGGTAATGTTACTTAACTTATTTTCTAGCATGATATTCAGTCATCAGTAACCTTGATTGCGAATAAAGTGAATATATACACATGTATACACCAACGCGCTCCAAGTTCTTACGCGTTTCAACAGTTGGACACACATAACATTTTGTCCAGAACCCAACAGTTTTCAGAAGTTTGCACGACGATACCGAGTGAAACGATCTATATTTCATTAAAGTTTTCAGTAAAATTTCAGGAAACGAAAGAACAAGCGGGGAAAAGTGGTGGAATCAAGTTATGTTAATACAGAATTCCAACCAGAAACTCCTGATCAACAGGAGGACGCACAGACGCCTAACGGTATGTATATATAAAACAAAACTAAATGTATAAACAATAATCATGAAGTGGTGTACATATTTCTAAACGTTAACTGATCACAATGGAAATGCGATGATGGAAACATGGACACAGTGTACATTTTTAGCTGTGAATAATCAATGATTTATTGTTAATGTTTGCGTCTGTCATACTAGACTTTACTGGCTCTTCGAGTGTGTTCATTTATGTACCGTTTGTGTCATATTGTGTGTGTTGAGTTTTATTTACATTTTGTACCAAAAAAGGTATGAGCAAATCAGACAGGGAAGTTAGCACCCAAACCTAACCAGCTGAGCACTGACATCAGAAACACATAACTACACTGAGCATTACCCGCACATAAGCCAAAGAAACAATTAAAAGTCCAAGTCCCCTCCGAAAAATACAGGATGACGCAATTTTACAAGAAAGTATATAATAACGGTTATTGCATGAGATCAAATGAAAGGCAGCCACGACCCGACCAAGTTTCCTAAGGCCAGCTGCACCGCGACACGAGTCTTACAAATATACATGTATTTATTTTTTTATTTGTTACCGTTTTTCCTAACTCAATGTAACTGTGTAACAGAAGCTCAGTACAAATGCTGTCTAAACTGAGGAACATGTTCAAATCCGGGTGGAGGCACATATACATTTGTATGACTGCTATATTTCAGTATAAATGAAGCAAATAAAGGCCAGGCCTCGTTGTTGTCATGTACAGTTGCATAATTAAAGGTATGTTTTTACTACTGCATTATTGTATTTAAGTGAACATTCAGTTAAATAAAATGAAATCCGGATTTTTATATTCCAGAATATGAAGTATTGGGTGCAAGAATTCAAATGGACGAAACAGAGTATGATGCGATCAAATAACGACACGACCGATAACATAATAATAACTACACAGCTGATAGTGCCTTACACCCAATAAGTGACATATGAATTTATAGTATAAATGTTTTTTGTTGTCGTTAAATAAAACACTACGTTTGTATTTTGATTTTAGGGTAAGGTATATTTTGGAAACAATAGTATGTGGCATTGACTTAAGTAATATGTTACATATTTTATCATATCACATTTCCCATTTATGATTGTATTGTATTGTGGACCGGAGACATTTCATGAAATTTAATATATCTTAAATCTTGAAACTTGCGCCAGGTACATTGCACATTTTCTTCAACGAACACACTAATTACATTCCATATATCCTATCTAGTGTCCTAAAATAGCAGGAGTTGACGATTGATAACCTAGTCACTTTTGCTATAGTGCGTGTAAATTAATTTACAATATACACATATTTGCATATCAAGTGTTGCATGCATGACTAACGCATGTCTTTCTTTAATATCAAGCAGTTACGACAGTCTTGTGTGCAAAACTTCAATTCATATAACGATTACACAATGTGCATTATATAATGATTCTGAATTATAGCAGTTGGACGGCGATACATTCAGCTAAGTTTCTTACGTAACTGTAGTATTATTGTCTTGATCTACTATGCTTGACATTGTATTCATTTGTTCGATTTTTTGTTTCGCATAAAATATCAGACATTATTAAACTAAAACTAACCTGGTTTTTACATTGTACAACTTTCACTGTGTATTTGTTATTTTTGTTTACATGTCTGCTTGATTATGTTTGTTTTCTACTGTTGCGTATTTAGTCTTAGGTTTAATGCATTTTATTTTACAACATGTACGAATACGACAGTGTCATGCGTAATTGCTACATAATATATGTGTACTCGTTTATGTATCGGGGCATGAAATCAGAAAACATTTTTGAGAAGTTTATTATTGTTCAGTTACGCATATAGATATATCAATTATTATAATTTGAGAAGCGGTTTCAGCAGCTTTTGTTCCGTTTGTGGTATTTAAAGATAAATGTTACTAGTTTTATATAGCTCTTTTCTGTCGTCTGTGAAATTGTATGAGTTGAAAATATTATTTGATAATAATTATAAGTCTAGCATTTAAATACATCAGTGACACGACAAAATATGTATAACACTGTTCAGAACAGAATGTATTTGGTGGAACATACAATGTATTATATGTGTAGCAGTACTACATATCATTGCTTTCAATAAATTGATATTTTCTGATATGCATATGTCTTTTGTGACATATGTATTTTCCTCGAGTTGCTTGTTAAACCTTTTATTTGTATACTAGTGTCAGCAATAAATATACATAAATTATGATATGTTCTTGTTCATTACACTTGATGTCTGTTGTTTTCTTGTCTTCTTCGTTCTGTATTGGTTTACAATTTCAAAAATCAGCATTCCTGTGTATTAAAGTGTTTATTCTGGCACGAATACAATATGAGCTGTATAAATTAGTATTGTTCAATCGCACTAAGAGATTGCATCAACGCGTCATTTTACCAAAACTATGGTACTAGTAGCGACATTTTGCGATAAATTGCATAACGAGTCAAAAATGTTATTGGTATGGGCTATGTATCATCGAAGTGAATTATGTATAATTAAAATGTTGCTTTTGTTTTTCCGAATCCAAGAGTAATGAAATCTGGTTGTCGCTGAAGCATAAGTGGTCCCACTAGGCATGTATTGCCTTGACAAAATAATCCCGATTTAGATAAATTAGCTGCAGGAGGCATCGAGAGCACGTATTTCGCAAATTGTCTAATGATTTTTCCGAAGCTTCCCCTAGACCATGATGACCCTTATACCGATGCGTTCCGTTATTTATTTATCGTTTTTGTAAAAATGCTCATTGGGACCTGAGCATTTGCTGTACTATTGAGCGTAATTATTATGGCTACTGATAGGACATTCGATCACAGAACAAGGCATGACTTAGCAGTGGAACACTTGAATATGAGATTATATTACAAACACTATAATAGCACATTGTAACTGAATGTTGAGCTAACATGCATGTATGTATACCATTTCATTTTAATATTATTCAACGACTTATCAGCATCAGGTGTAATGTAGAAAACATGGCGCAGTGGCGTTACAGATTCAACAAAGCCTCATTAATCTTATCACAGGACCTTACAATCATATAATTATGTATGTAGATACATTTGCCCACTCTCACCCTCATAGAAGTTATATCATATCTAAGGGAGTGTAACGCATTTGTCAAGATGATAGAAAACACGAAGTATTCTAACATAAACAGGGGCATTGGAGCCGGGGGCCAGAGGGCCAGTCCCCCAATTACAATCGTGGAATACATTGTGATATAAACGTCCCCCACCTCCTATATGGCATTGAGGTGTTGTCACTTATATATAAGAAAAATTAAAACAAAAATCTTCACTTTAATTAGGATTGACTAAGAACTTGTAGTTACTGTAATTACTATTAAAACAGGCCCTTTATAATTCCAAATAAAGTATCGCAGAACACCAAAATGCACCAGATTGGTTCATAGTTTAGAAACATTTCCCGGCATAAACATAAACTTGGTTATTATATAGAAACACATATAACCACAACACGCTCCGGTGAATGTAGTTTTGTTAATGTAAAGATGTTTACCCCCCCCCCCCTTCAAACCATTTTTAAACCCCCACCCCGTTGAAGACGATTGAAGAATCTGCAAGTAAATTCGCCTTAAAAACGGTATTAGACAACAAATAGACACGGATCGAATGAGATAATGCTGCATTATGTATGATAGTAAAACCATTAACTGTCCAGGCGATAAAGTTTAGTTGTCATGTTGGAATAAAGAAAATATTTATGTAAGAATAGTTCATGTTTTACTCCTTTACATAATATTTCTTCTGTGTGAGTGTGGGAATATGTATCTACATGTATACTTACTTATAAGAATGCAATGTCCTGTGATCTTATCATGGTAATGTAATGAAACCCTTCGTTTGTTGAGGTCGAAAATTTTGTTGTTTTATGTTAGTATTACAGCTACAGAGTTGCTGCTTATGATAAGTCCTTGTTAATATCTTTGTTTTAGGGGTTGACAGAGAGAATGCAACGCATATATTGTTTAGGCATTACGACGGGGTTTAAACGTTACTATAATTGAGTGGTAATATGGTCGCATACGTTTTCTATATTGTACAGTATATACAGTTGTATTCGTAAAATCAAGGAAGTTTTTTAAATTTCTCATCCGTGACATGCTCGTGAATACATTCAGAATAAGACTAGTTATCGTAACATTTAAAGCAGCGGTGTCCGTCCGGATTTAAAATGATATTGTGCTCTTGTGTACTTTTGTAATTAATTAAATGAATGGTGTGCTTGAAGAGTTTAAGTAACATCCATATGTATTTCAGTGACAGAAGACAAATTGCTGCCTACGAATGAAAAATAATAGGACTGATATATACCGGTATTTAAAATATAAGCTTATTTTCAGGAAATTCGGAACGCGTCTTGCTGGCCGAACTGAAGCTAAAACAGCTTGTTTACAACAGTGTTTTCTCAAAATATCGACTTGGTACTTTCGATACTCTTATTCTAATCCAGCGATATGGACGTGAGAGTAAAGAATCATCTTGGAATACTCATTGCATTAGTGATATTGGAAACAAGTAAGTTTCTTATCTTCAGGTACAGGTTTTATTGACACTTAAATAGTAATTGTATGCTCATGTCCACCATATTCGGGTGTAACTGTAAATGCTCCACAATCAATTGTACCATTATAGTCATGCATGTATTTACATAATATTTAAACATAATATAGCTTTGATTTAACGATGTGCTTATTTATTATACACTGGTGCTGTTACTCGTAGTCTATATAATTAAAATATCAATAAGAAAAACGTTTTGATTGTCTTAAGGCTATTAAAATACAAAATGATTATGTTCGCACCATGTTCAAGGTAGATACATGTATGCTTGTTTTCTGTTAAGATGAAAACAACTATTTTTGCCAGGTAGACAATTAATGAAGATTTGCTTATTAATACGAATGTTTCTGTATTGTATAGGTAAAGCAGCACCATACCCGGGATGTGAAGAATGTGGATGTTGTGTAGATAAGGTGTGTGCTCGTGCGGAAGTTCCGGATGGATGGAGGGATGATATTTGCACATACGGATGCATCGATGGTTATGGGGGGAACAAATGTTACAACCAATGTCCGGATGATTGTGTCACATGCGAACAAGCAAAAGCCAAAAACTGCGCAACGTGCGAGAGCGGAATGTATCTGTCCACTGTAACTAGATATGTGAAAAATGTGCCACAGACATTTAAGGGTTGCGTGGATTGTCCAGAAACTTGTACAACGTGTACATCAGAAAGTAGTTGCCAGGAATGCAATAATCAGTACTACAGTAATGAAGAATTTAACGACTGTTCAAAAAAATGCCCTTCGAACTGTAAGAAATGTACATCATCTACCAACTGTGAGGAATGTTACGCTCCGTTCTACAACCAAGGATCCACCACAAACTGTTCTCTGTCTTGTCCGGGTCATTGCGTTTGCTCAAAGCCCGGTATTTGTTCATCGTGTCAAGATGGTTTCTTCAACGTAAACCAACAGTGTATGAATCCCTGTCCGGATTCATGTAATGCCTGCACAGACCAGAACACTTGTCAATCATGCAAAGATGGTTACTATAACAGCATAGAAATTTCGACCGATAACGAAGTCACTGATTGCTCACATTCGTGCAGAGGGACTTGCCTCCAATGTACGTCGTATGATGTATGCACTAAATGCAAACAGGGACACTATGGGTCATATTGTCAACACAACTGTTCCATTGGATGTACAAATGGTGAATGTGCTACAACCAATGGGTCATGTGAGTGCAAAGAGGGATTTTTTGGCAGTCTTTGTGATGAATGTGTGATCAGCAGACATGGAGAACTGTGCGACCTTCAGTGTGTTGGGGCATGTAAGGGCATGTTATGTGACAGGATAACAGGACATTGTGTTAGTTGTAAAGCGGTTGATATAACTGGCGATTTGTGTGAAAAATGTATAAATGGTATGTGGGGAACCAACTGTTCATCAATATGCCCAAAACATTGTGACGGACAGTGTTTGAGAATCTCTGGACACTGCATGTCATGCGAAAGGAATTTTGAAGGCATTACATGTAACGAATGTTCAGCTGGGTATTATGGCGAGTTATGTGATGTGAAATGTCCAGATCAGTGTTACAACTCGCTTTGTTATCGAAATAATGGAACGTGTGGTTCATGCAACGAGAATTATGCCGGCTCTACTTGTGAAGACTGTGTTGTCGGATTCTATGGAGAGACGTGTGATTCTCCTTGTCTCTCAACGAAATGTGCAAACAGCGTATGCACTCGGGAGACTGGCGCTTGCACATCGTGTCAAAACGGATTATTTGGACTAGAATGTGAATTAAACTGTTCACAGGGTTGCAAAAGTAATGTTTGTAATTTTGACTCAGGCGCGTGCGAGTGTCAGGGTCTGTATACTGGGGACAAATGTTGTGTGGATGGTGGACATTGTCGTGACTGTTCTTCAAATACAGCTTGTGTTACATGTGAAAATGGTTACTTTGGGATAAACTGTAGTTTACCGTGTCCAAGTACGTGTGCGCCAGACGGACAAGACTCTCAGTGTGATAAGACAGAGGGTAAATGTTTGGTATGCTCGGATGGTTTCCATGGTGACCATTGCAATAACACGTGTCATGATAGATGTGCGAACAATCGCTGTGACCAGGGCAGCGGACACTGCGTCGATGGATGTGTTGGTGAATTCGAAGGTCCTACGTGCGCTCAAGGTAAATGCTATACATTTATTTTTTGATTTTCAAACGATCAACAAAGATTGAAACTATGCGAATTAAGCAATGATTGGAACTTAATTATTAAACCACTTTATTATAATTAAAAAAGACGGAGCCAGGCAAATCACAGGTGTTTGACATTTATTTAACATTGTGAGTTATTTGAGCACACTTTATTACAAATACACGTAATGAGATTGCTAGAAAATGTATCATTTGTGGCGGCACAAACAATGTACGGAATAGCTAAAACTCAACTTTAAAACGGATTACTTTTACAGTATCTATG
The DNA here is from genome assembly GCA_963678985.1 of Spisula subtruncata. NCBI lineage: Eukaryota > Metazoa > Mollusca > Bivalvia > Venerida > Mactridae > Spisula > Spisula subtruncata. The sequence goes on along the minus strand of OY787677.1, from coordinate 10,337,861 downwards.
TAAGGCTAACATATTCCTTGCATCGGTAGTTTTCAAACTTCCTGATACACTATCCTTCGGTTGTTATTGTACTACTTATGGGAACGTAAACACTATCCTGGCTCGTTAACGACTGCAACAATATAAAAACATGCTTGAAAACCATACGAAAGAACAAACATGTTTCATAATATAAATATCTGAACACGGCTAAACCCATTGTGAAATTAATATGAAATGACAAAACAAGTGTTCAAAAGCGTAAAACGTACTAGGAAGAAAATATCACTATGGAGAGAGTGGGGTGTCTGAATTGATGCACATATAGTATTATATAAGAAACATGACAATAAATGCATACAAATCTGACAAAATTGCATTTGACAAGTTGACATTAGATATGTACTATGAACTTGCATTTTCAAGGTAATTACGGGTAAATGCTTGCAATGACTATCACCCTTTTTTAAGCTTGAAAAGTAACTACGCTTCTTAATATACAAACGTTGAATGAGCAACGAACTATTTTCGAAATCGTTAAATGTTTTGTAAACGGAACCAAGCATGTTTTATGAAAAGTTAAGGAATTCAAAAAGTCCAGATGTAAGAGAGGGTGGTAACCTAACATTGAAGAACGCACCCAATTTGTAAGAAACAGTGTTCAGAATGATGTCCTATTCTCTCATAGAACGTGAATTTCAAATTGTGCATTTACACCGTAGACCGGACAGGGCTGTTATTCACACGTCGTGTTAGTTAAAACATAATACATAAAACAGCTAAACATAACCATCAAAGTATTGACCTTAATTTAATTATTTGATATATGTAAAGGGCTACACTAATCACTAGGAAAACATTATTTAATAGTCATTTATACCTGCTCAATTGAGAATAAGTTTAAATTATGTAAACGTATCTAAGATTTCCACTTAAAGACGCTTTGTGAGTATAATCCCTGGTCACAAATGCATTATGCATACTGTGAAGAAAATTTATATCTTCTATACTCCTCAGGTTTCATTGTTGTATAACCATAATAATTATGTTTATAGTAAACAGATGTGTCTTCTTTCACTAAATAGAATTTACACTTCAGCTTTGATTGAGCCTAAGCCAATCGTTCCAGCAGTTGCCGGAGGTGTATCAGCCGCTGGTGTCATTATAGCAATAGTTATTGTGGTCTTGATTGTCATCCGTAGACGGTTAGTTAAATAATTAGCATTGGCCTTATGCAGCGCCTTTACAGTGTTGATGTGCAAATCTTAGACTGTACAAGTTGTACCTGAAGCCATTCATATTGGTTGTCTTTTGGAAATAATTCCTTTGGGATGTTGGTCCGTTGAATCGTGCATTTCCGTTCGTAGTTTCTCTGTACTGTTTATCAGTAACAGAAAAAGAGTCATTTTCATTTTAACCATTCTATATTTTCCTAATGATAGAAAGCAATATTCAAATATTTCTCCGTAACCTTTAGAAGTATTTCATTAACAACACTAGTTTTAAGTAGTGACCGTAATCAGACACTTGTGGGCGGTTTAATGATCATTGTTTTAACTTCTCTGTGTTTTTTCATTAATGATTTCGCACTGTTTTGAATGATTACCTTTCGTATAAAATGATTTACATATTTGAACATAATATTATGTCTTAAAAAATTATTATAGTATTAAGTATTTGTATGCTTCGGTTAACATATCGGGGTTTCGTGATCAAGTGTGTTTTAATCTGTTTGGCTGAACTTGATATTTGATATTGTGTTGTATATTTTATAAAAGGCAAAGACATACGAATAATCGTAAAGATGATACAACAGATAAACAGAACAATGCGCCAAAACTTCCTGGTAAGTCAATGCATTGTTATCCTGTCAGTATATTTATGATACATACTGTCACGCGATATGTCGCTAACTTAGAAGTATAAGGTCGTAAGTCGTCCCTTTGGTGCAACAAGACATAGTAAGATACAACTTTGTTACGCCAAAGGCACGAAGTGTTACTTACTACTTTGTAATATACAATGCATATTCTAGATATACACCACCAGAAGCCCATTATGAATTTATCTCCATCAAATCGGAAGAGATAATGTTTCCCATCATGTATTTCAAAAAAGTATATTAGATTAGTGTTCAGACTATTGCTTCTTGTTTCTTAAAAGACAGTTGTATATTGATTATGACCCTATTCTTCTGAGCAAGAACATTGTTCTTTTACTAACTGTTTCATATGTTTTTGTCGTAAAATCATTTAAGAGTCAGTCAAAAGCGCTATAAATTCAACTTTTACGAAATGGATGAAGAACGATTATTCTTATCGATGTTGATATATGTTTGTTTGTTGTTTAAGCTTATACTAAACGAATAAAGAGATCATTATGGTAGCGTACTAATCGACCTAGTATGGATTTGAAGTGAACGCGAATGCGGCATCGAAATAACTCTAAAGAAGTTGCCCAAATTACGTCGATATGGCCGTTGTCACTACTGTACACGCTTTTTAAGGCGCGACATATTGTATTGTTACTGATGATTCAACTACATATTTTCCTCGCAGACACACCCGTCGCTTGGCTTTTATGAATGCTTGGGAAAATCTATATGCATGTACATAAATATTATTACGGACTCTTTAATTCAATATCCAATACTCGCCATAACACGAATTACCACCACATCACGGTCATATTTCTTCTTATGTCTTAGGTCTTCCACAAAAACCGGCTTAATGACAACAATCGATTCTATTTGGAAATGGTGACCATTAATCACCTTACTTGAAAACAATACATACAATAAGAATTTTATTTAACGCTAATGTCCTTCGTAAATACGTCATGATGTCAACCGAACAAATTCCTGCACTGAAGTAACTCCACAACACAACATGGTCAACGTGACTTTTGTAATATTCAAGGTCTTTCAAAGAGACGACAGAATGACGAAACAGCAAATACCGGACCTTCAATAGCCGAACTCGAGCCTGACATTAATGGTTTGGATGATGAGGAGATAGTAGTTGATATACCAGAAAGACAGAATGCTGTGTATGAGAATGTTCCTACATCCCATGTAGATGGACTTGATGCTTTCGTTAGAAGCAAGTCTGAAGATGACTATAAAGAGGAATTTGAGGTATGTACCCATACTACTGGCACTAATCTACAATTGAATAGGTTTATTGATTATACGAATATAATGATGAAATAAAAAAAAACACTTGATTTTCTTGTAATTGCTTCGTGTAATTGGGTCTCCTGCTTTTTTGTGGCGGGTTCTTGGCCTTTAATCATTTCGCTATGTTGTCCACGGGCATTGCTTCTTAAAATCGGGCTGTGATAGTTATGGCTGAAACGGTTCCATTTGTAAAGCTCAATTTCAAGCTGATCGAAGTGATATGGATATTGAAAAGTTCTGACACAAAGCTAAAATCAAATCTAAAAACAACATATATTTAACTTCAAGTAATCTGTATTTCGAATGTATCCTTCTTTCGTAACGTTATGAGATATTTATATTTCGTGTGGATATGCATGTAATGTTTTAGTTTATGTATTTTGTGCATGCGGCTTTAGTATGGTTTTGAAATTGATGTGCCATAGAGCATTTAAGTTCAATTGTGCAATTGTGATGATGGTTATATGAATGCTAATGAGCATTTCGCAAACATTTTTGTAGATGCCCAAAAGTTTATGAACGATACACATTGTATAAGACTACATGTAGGTTTCCCGTATTTGTTTCATAACTTATTAAGAACAAATTGGCTATGTCAAGACACATAAGCATTGTTTATACACCACTTATCTTTCCAGCAACTACCAAAGGGACTAACACAGAGCCACAGTGATGCAAGAAAACCGGAAAATGTAGTTAAGAACAGATATAATGGCATATATCCTTGTAAGTCCGTAATAAATATGTTTTTATTTTCAAATTATTTACCTGAAGTTACAAACTTGCCTATTGTTTAAGATTTTGTTTATGTATTGCAAGGCTTCTATCGCTCTGGTGTGTTCTGTCTAAAGCCAATTTCTTTCCTCGTCAATTCAAATTTTATATAAACTCGTCCCCTTCTACTTGTATAGGGAATTCTTGTTTTCTGTTTTCACGTCTGTGTACAACATGCATATTATATACAGTATATGAAATACTAGTAACGTTTTGCATTACAGATGATCATTCCAGGGTCAAAATAAAGGGTGATCCGAAGTTTTTCATAAATGCTTGCTTCGTAGATGTAAGTATTACATTTGTATGTTCAATGTTTACACTCAATTAAAATGTGTTGTTTCTTATTTCATTTAACTAGATAGTTCTCATTGGTAGGTTAATATTTGATAAGCATGCATGTAGCCGTAGAAAGCAAATCAATATATTGTAATTGTCTTACAAGTACATATATTTATAGAATTTTGAAATAAAAAACTTGTTTAAACACTGCGAAAACATTGCTTGATCTTCAAGTAATATGTACAGCATAAATATCAACTCTAACGTTAGTTGTAATAATGTTCACTTAAGTAGTTTGTGAATACCTGTCTGATAAATAATGCAATTAAAAGTTTGTATTTGAAATTTTATATTTGCCTTAATTGTACGTGTATACTTCGCTGGCTTAGAATGAGAAGATCGTCCTTTGTGGATGAAACATTTACTTAAGGCTACTTATGAGCCTATTTTCATGAAAGCCACAAGTTTTGACCAAATTGAAATTTAAAAGTAGTTTTACCGTAAAGATTATTTTTCAGAAAGTTTGTTCTTGTTTCTCAAATTATCGATTTTGTATGTGCTTCATACTCTTAGCCAGGAGACTGCCCTGTACTAATATATAAACAGATGAGTGTATGTGTTTTGTGGTACATGCTTAATTGTATCATGTGTTTCATTATAGGGCTTCCAACAGAAGAATAAGTACATTGCATCACTAGGTAGGTTTTGCATGTGTTTACTTGAGTTGAGTCCTCGCTTTGAATACGATGTCATGTTTTCTTAAACATTTTAGATGTTCATTTCATTATTTTCCCGTTGAATAGTATAAACATCATACGCGAAGGCAAATTGTGTTCTGATAGGTGACACATTATTGCTTGAAAGGCTGTTCATGTACGAAAGATGATATACATTAAATGATTTTGTCAGGTCCTACAGCAAAAGCTACTTTGGAGTTTCATACATTCTGGACGATGGTATGGCATATGGACACGGACGTGATAGTGATGCTCACCAATCTTATCGAACCAAGTGTAAGTAGGATTTAAATCAGTCCATTAGTTTCCATTACTTTACGAACATAGATATATGATTTGATCACACTCCGTATGAGGTCATGTCGGTGTAAACTTTAAATCATCCAATTAAATCGCTACTTTAACAAACTCGAAAGTGCAGAGACTCGCCGATGTAGTTTACACGGAGAGAGCTGTTTAAACCTTAAAGAGAATTAAGCATAGCATGCTCTTAGTCTGTACACTCTCTATGCATAACACAACATGCACTTAGAGGTCATTTGAATGTGACCTCTCTTGTAGTGCAGTCGGATCTAACTAACAGCGTAAAAGGATGAAGAATGGATCTGATTTAAATGTGATTGGATGCCATGGAACACCATATAACATTTTCCCGTTATCATTGATATTTACGGACCACTTCAACTAGAACCATTCTCTGAATCTGCCGATTCTCTATATATTCTAGAAGCCAAACCACTTTGTTTCAGGGTAACAAATGTGAACAGTACTGGCCAGATCAAGACTGTACTAATGTACATCAAGATATAACAGTTTCATGTCAAAGCGAGGAGGTATTTGCCGAGTATACAGTCAGGACATTAACCGTTGAAAAGGTACTTATGGTGCCCGTTTATTGTATGGCATGGCTATGTGGATGCTATATATACTTGCAGCCATTGTTCTTAGTGTCACCGTATGATGAGATAGAAGTGATTGTTTAAAACTCACAAACGTTATTTATGTTCCTTGATATTTATCTAACTCGAACACAATGATTTTAGATCAATATCAGTTAAAGGATAGTCTTGTTTCAGTGCCCGTGTTCATTGTGTCACTGTATGAATGAGATGGAATTGATTGATTATAACTCAGAATAGTTATTTATTGTCCTTGATAGTAATCGTACTCAAACACAATACATTTAGACGAATATCAGTTAAATGGTATCTTTGGTATAACTGAGGGAAGGGAAGGAACTGACCTTTCTTCCTTGGTATTAATCGTACTCGAACGCATTGATGTTAGATGAATATCAGTTAAACCTCACAAACGATACTTACTTTCCTTGATATGATCTAACATGAGCACATTGATATCAGTTACAGTATATACTAAGAGTACATAGCACATGGGAACGTCTCAATTGTAAGCGAACAGCATTGAATGCTTCCTCGTAAATGAAGTAAATATGAAACGAACTTAACGTAGCAATTTCCTCGAAATATCACTCATGATATTATCTTCATTTAGATGGGTTCCGTCGTTTATCCGCAACATGTATTATATATATCATAATATGTACTTGTATGTTTAGCTTGACCATATTCCGTGCATATTTCGGACAAGGTCGGTGCAAAAATAAACAAATATTTTCGATAAGTACCGACTACGCTTACGGAAAATAATACACGCTTCTAAAGTTTAATGAGTGTCTACTAAATCTGGTCAAGCTATACATAACGTATCGGTGTTAACCAACATTAAAAAGTATCATTTTACCTTCCCAGTAAAAAACAAATGACATCAGGTTAGATACCAGTGTGGGCCAACTCTTGAATTGTATGTGTACGATTATCCCATCATATTCACTGTACCCAGGTGTTTGAATGGGTACATGCGCACACGCGCCTGAGATAACCAAAAGCTATTGCTTCGTTACTGCTGACGATGCAATCTGCAACAGCCGCCTTATGATATAGGGAGAATGTACAATCGGCCTAATGGACCCATTCGATGTTGAATTTAAGGAAATAAATAAAGGATACTAAATATTGGTCGATGGGATTTAATACGTGGTTGAAGGTGAACCACGAAATCCACGATATTTATTCATTTTAGAGTAACTTTTAATATAGTCATGTACTAAATAGAAGATCTTGCATTCATGAGTGCTCATTAAATACACAATGTACGAGTTCTATTAAACGAGTGGACAACACAATATGACACGAGGCTTTGCCGAGTGTCATATTGCTTTTGTCGACGAGTTTAATAAAACCCGTATGAAGTTAGCACGAATGTAAGATTCTATTTATCCTATAACCCCAGAGAACGATCATTAACGTTCAAAATGCTAATGTACGCTACATATATAACATTCAAAGCTTAGTGTTTCATTACACGCGACGTCATGACGACATTTGTCTTATACTGACGTCACGGGTCAATTCAAGGCACGGATTGGCTTACATGTACATAACGTCACCCTGAACCAACCAACCAATCAAAGTGAAGCTAATTCAAATGTTTAATGAATGGACTGTGAGTGCATTACTATATTTGCACTTCCACACCGCAGTTTATGTGATAAATAAGTGTTTACTTTGTCTTACCAGAAATCAAAGAAGAGAACAGTCGTACAGTTTCATTACACAGCCTGGCCGGATAAAAGCATTCCGGATGAAATAACAAGTTTGGTAGAGTTCCGTCAGAGGGTTAGAAGTGCTCCACGTGTACACCATGGTCCGGTTATCATACACTGCAGGTCAGTTAAAGTTTACCTTTAATATATTTTTCCATTTGCACTGTGACTAACATGCACGGTATGGAGCCTCAGCTCAACGCAAAGTTAAGTAAAATTGGACATTGAAGAAAACATGAAATATATACATAATCTGTAGAAATAGCATTAACGTTTAAACGACTTAAAGACCTCATCAAAGTGAAAATCTATAAAAGGATGCGTAGTTGTCTAACCAGAAATTTACCCAATTACATTAAACTCCAGACAAATGTTTTGGCGTGTTTCTTTTTAAAACAATTATATGTGTCGTTAGTCACTGACATAATACTCTTTACCATTTTTAATACTGATGCAGAGTCCACAAAGTATCTAAATTACAAAAAAAACATTTATTTGTTATATTAATATTATATGAGTCACTGTCCAGGAAAACCGGGCTTAGTGACATTCAATAGTTACTATATATAAAAATCCAAATGTACGCATGTTCTGTCGTTGCTATGGTGACACTTTACAAAAATTACACATATTGCGAAAAACGAGGAGTTAGTGGTTAAACGCATTTGCTACTTTTCTCTCAAACAAAGAATATAATTCTAACATGTTTAACAATTTTGAAAAGTTTACGTCAAAAATTCGTCCAGTACAAAATTTGTGAAATCAGTCAACGTTACGTCTAATACTGTTTGAATGATGTTTCAGACGTCGCTCAAAAGTCGGTAGAGGTTTGTTTTAGAGGTCTGTTCTCTGAAATTGAATGTTATATTTTTTCAGAAATTGTTCATCAGAGATATGTCTTTCTAACGCTATTCATCATGATTTTCATATGTTTTTTACTTAGCCAGGCTTTCCAGGAGAACGTGCCTTATTAATGTTTATACATAGGCGTGCTCATTGCTTTTTCACTTTCTCCAGTGCTGGGATTGGACGTACAGGAACTTACATTGCTTTGGACAGGTTGACAGAGGCGGGGGAAGCTGGGGAGAGAATCAATGTATATGATTGTGTGTATGACATGCGACAACAGCGTGTTAACATGGTACAGACACTGGTAAGTTAGTTGTTGTTTGAAAAAATAAGACAGTAGTAAATCGGACAGGGATGGCAGCACTCAAATAAACCAGTTGAGCACAAAAAACAGTAATAACTTAACATAAGAACAATACCCACACATAACACAACGAAATAATAAAGTGACCGAATGAATACTCGACATAGTTTCCCACGTCACCGATGCAAATACTAGTATTAAGTAGTTTCATACATACGAGCCGTATGTGGAAAAGGTGACCCCAAGTAACCAAATGAAGCGTATACCAGTAAATTACCTTAATTTTGTAAGGCTGTCGTTTTTTTATTCGAGAGGATTGTCGCCATTCTGTGACCTAATAACATAGTATATTGAAACACATATTACAAGTACAATCGACAATGGACATGTTGATGATTGCATAGTTTCTATAAAACCTTTTTTGCAATGTAGAAGTAGCTATCAAATCAGACATTGCTCAACCTAAACAACCTATTTCTGAAACAAAAACACTCACAAAAAAAGGCAAAACGGATAGCTGAGCCCAACACGGCACACATATTCAATACAGCCTCGTCGAATTTAGCGAGGATGTTAAAATGTCTTATGTGTTTACATTATCCAATAATAGAAAATAGTTTATGTTAGCATGTTAAAATATTCCCTTGGTGAAGTCACAAAATTATTGGATAGGTTAATTACTATTTTACCTTTTGTGTAGTTACAGCAGTTTTTTACTACATTACCTGATTAAGACGTATGATCGCATAACTATAACAGTGGTGAGCTTGGATATACATGCATCACTCGCTTATGATTTCAGGAACAATACAAATTTCTACATAAAGCTCTAGTACACTCACTGACCTTCCATAGCGCAGCAATTCGATCAGAGGAGTTTGGGTCGTACATACGAGCTACAAGTGATTCGCAGTTCAACTCCAATTTCGAAGTAAGTTATACAATAGGTTAAATTTACATTCTGTATGTTCTAATAATATATGTACAGTGTAATCCAGAGTCATACCGATGTATTAAATTAACATGTGTCATTCACAAATGATTAATGTACGTAAATATGCCTTGTCTCTTAATAAGAAAGTATATAACAGTTAACATAACTCTTTTTTAAATTTTCGAGCTCTTGCTCTTATCCAGGAATCCCTTGAAAATAATTTACTGATTCATATACCGTTATACACATGTCCGAATATCAAATAGAGTATGTTATTTAAGTTGTATGTTTATACCATGTATCACTCAATAGTTTGATTTGTCTAGTTGTATTTTTTCACCAAACTTGTATCACTGTTCCAGTTACTGAAGACTGTTATTGAAGATGAAAGTATTGAAGAAACGCAGGCAAGGAATAAAAACGGTCGTCATAGTGACAAGAACAGAAAACATAGCGACATACCAGGTACATCTTTTACAAACTTTAAGCTGTTTCGCCTTCAGTTTCAGAAAATTACTCTGTGCTTTAGGAAAAAGAGCTTTTCAAACACCGGTTTGGTCCACATGCCAAGTTCAGAATTTCATGATTCAACTGTAATTGGCTCATAAAAAGGGCATTTTGATGTTTATCTCTAAGATGTATTAGTCTGATAAATAGTTAGGACCTCCCCATTATAAGTGAGCGATAGTTGTGGACCATATTGCAAATATGCTATCCATTATAAATAAAGTCGTTACCATCAGTATGATATGTTAAAAAGTCACACTATATATCAACCGGTTTATGCACTTGCACAGCATAATCTGTCATACAAGCCTTTCTTGATATTTCACAAATACGAAAACTTGCAAAGGCATTCTTGATGTACGTCCAAATAATGTATAACTAAGTCTATCTTGATTATATATGTACAACAATTGGATTTTGTATATTCTAATCAGTGTATGTACATGTAAGACTTATCTCACTTCATACAGGTGACAGACATAGACCAAGGATTCACATTTGTCGAACATTCAACTCGTCTGACTACATCAATGCCATCTATGTCAATGTAAGTACCATACGTACCTTCAATAAGTAAACGTTCAAATCAGCGTCCTGCTAATTAGCTAATTTGTTCACTAGATGCTGATCGTTCCTTTCTAATGTCATTGTTAGTTGACCTAAATTCCTATCCTGATATTATATGTGAACTTGTACATATCACTTGGACTCAAACCCGAAACCAGTCAGCATTAAATGTAAGAAAATGTGTATCAATCGATCACTTAATAGGAAGGTATTATTAACATGCTTATGGTCATTTCAATATGATATATTTCATTTTTGTTTTTTCTATAAGGCTTCTGGTACGATTGACCGTAAGTAAATGGTATCTTAAAGATGGACCGGGTGTCGATGATATTATTAAAAAGGGGAAATACGAATGTTGACAAGAATGACTAACTCTTACGAAAAATGATTCGAAAGTATTGCATGTTCATTTTTCAGGGCTTTTATAAAAAGAATCAGTACATCATTGCTCAATCTCCACTTCCAGACACCATCGTGGACTTTCTGTGTTTAATCTTCCAAGCGAATTGTTACTGCGTCGTATCAATGGAAGATGCAGAGTTAATTGGGACGGTAAGGTTTTTTTAATGGGAATGATATAGTAACTATAGTATATCATATACATCGCATGTCTAGAATGAGAATGCCGTAAGTTCAAAGCGATATTTTGAGAAAACAACAAACGAATGTCCGATAATTACTCTTTGCTTGTCATGGTAAAACAAGCTGTTTCAACTTCAGTTATGTCAACATGACAAGTTTTGATGTTTATTAAACCATGTTTATTAGACAGGCATTGTGATGCAGAACGTAAAAATAAATAAACCAGTCTTATAAGGTCGTAAATACTATCTCTTTGTTTATAAGAGACAACTTTCGTAATGTAATTGTTCAAAAAACGAACATGAACAAAACCGAATGTACAATACATAAACCATAAATACACAATCGTTAACATGCAATCTTGGAATTACTTTAGGAAATAAGTGGGTGTGTTCGTAGCGTCTGTTCTGATACATTCGGAACAGTGTTCCTGCTTTTCCTGTTCCAACCACTTATGTAATTGTGAATATAATCTGGAAGTATTGGTTTCACCTCAATTTCATATAACAGATGACCAGTTGGAACACACATATAGCATAATATGAACTAATTAATACATGTTAGTAACAGGATAGGGAATTGAAAAGTGTTTTCTTGTATTATGTTAAAGTACATTAGTCATTTTGGAGTTTAATTCACTCACAGGAGATTTGAACATTTTAAACATGTTCTTTACATCAGGTGTTTCTCTTGACATCTGGTGATAAAACAAAATGTAATGTTAATCATTGGTGTCAATATATTACTTGGTATCACATGTTTTTGATAAGAGACACGGGTTCAAATATGAATAGTTATTTAAGTTAATTATGTATTTCCATGTTCAGGAAATTGGTGATTATTTAGGAGCCGATAATCAAGTGTTACAGTCAGGAACCTTTACAGTGAAGACGTCAAGAGGTGAAACAGAACCAAACTATATAATAAGAAAACTGACAGTCTCTAACAGTGATAAGGTAACCACAATTGTAATAAGCTCAGAAATATCCACATAATTACAGGTATAAACACAATTAATAATACAATTCTATTGAATGAAAAAATAATGCTTTAATACTAGAAGTTATAACGGCAGGTGTAAAAAAATCGGAAAGGTGCAACAGTAATTTCACTTGGTATAGCGCTACTAATGCAAAACTGTACAGTAACTGTTTAAAGTTTTAAGTGACTTGGTCGGCGGGTATTTATGCTGCATTGCATTTGGAAAACCATTTTCACTGCTAAATGTTTTTAGTTACAGCTCTACCAACAATATCACGTTCTACAACTGTTGCAAAGAAAACTGTATGATCATAAAGGTATAGTTTGGTAATGTAGACTCCATGAACTCTATTCAACATATTTCTTTTTAGCACTCTAAAGGTGACAAGGTAGTTTACCATTACCAATTAACAAATTGGAGAAGAGACGAGCAGGTTCCTTCAGATGTAGGGGAGTTTACGCAATTTGTGAAAGATGTTAGTAACAAAGCTCGTGAAATGAAAGATGCCAATGCACCCATTCTTGTACATTGTTTGTAAGTTGAGATATTTGTTACATATTTACAAATGTGCAAAAGTGAGAAGGGAAACACACATGTGACAGACTTTGCGTGGTTTTGAGTAGTAAGTGAAATAATGTAGAACGAACTGATTGATAATTCAAATCGCTAAAGCTAGTTATGACCGCCGTATATAACTACCTAAATTATGTAAAAAAAACACTGTATAAGTTTCTATTCTACAATCAATGGTATACATCATGTGACCCTTACCTAAGCAAAGCGCTACCGAACACCTCCATTCAGCTACCCCATGTTAAATTAAATTTAGAAGGCATGTTTTACCTCCCATGGAATGCGTTACGTAGCACTTTGTCTTGGTAACAGACACCACTTGTTATACAAAAGTGCATTATGGACGTACTGTATAATAGCGATACATTCATTCAACGCATGCATGACTTTCAGAATAGTTTGATATAAGACTGACTTATGGTCATGTATGTACAATGTGTTATTCGGCCAAACACTTGCAGTAAAGTAATTATGGGACGTGTACATTTCATTTTTTCTTCAGTTATGTGTGGATATTGAGCCGCGTATTTGTATTATGTGATATTGTTCATGTTTTCTGTTCTTGATTAATTAAGTTGTGTGCTGCCTTTCTTGCCCGATAAATTTATGGTGTAAACTAACTATATTAGTTAACCAAATCATTTCAGAGACGGAGCTAAGCGTAGTGGTCTGTTCTGTGCTGTTGGTGCACTGTTGGAGAAAATCAAAGCTGAAGGTCAAGTTAGCGTGCCCAACACATTGAGACAACTTCGTTCTCGTAGGAAAATGGCTGTTCCAAATAAGGTTGTATTTCATATAAGTCAATCATGTCTATACTATAGTGTGAACCCTATTCAAAATTGGTCTAGAATCAAACATGTTAACAACGATAAATAAGTCATTATTATTATAATTATTATTAAATTCCAAAGAGGACTACCTGGTATCGTATTCTAGAATCTTTTTTTATTCACTTACTTATGAAGGCTAACACGAGTGCAAAATAAATGTAAATCTATACTCTACCTGTCCAGGCAAAGTTTGCAATTTTTTCGGTACACATAATCGGCAGTGTCACTCTCACCATATCCTCACTAGGCCGTACACATAACACACGTTACGATTGTGATTATTTTAGTGAATTCCTGATTTCGACTACAAATCCAGTAAACATGTAGTTCTTGAGTTTGATGAATCAGTTGATGTGTAGGTATTTCCGTTCATTATAAAGAGGATATTTGTATTTTTCCGTGTATGATCGGCTGATAATTCACCGAGTGAGCAGCTTATGTAATATTTTCACGAGTGGCGTAGCCACGAGTGAAAATATAAGTCAGCTGCTCAAGAGGTGAATTATCAAACGATCATACACGGTAAAATACTAATATTCTATTTATTTCATGCTTCAAATTGCTTAAATGATGGAAATACTCCACTATAGGTTACAAACCACTAAATGCCTCCGCGAACCAAAATAGGATACACTCAAATAGTCCCTAAATAAACTTGTGATTGTGTTTAAATGGTAGTATGCTTTGACAAGGTGGAACTGGAATCATCTAATTGGGTTTACAGGCTTTGTATACATGTATGTGATGTATTGAAACTGTTTTATTTTACATATTTTGAGACTTTGGCCAAAATACCAAAGCGAAAGTAGGGTAGGGTAAAACCCGGATTTGGTCGGTCCGCGCGCCTGTAAAAATATGTTCACCGCATTGGACGGACAAAATTTTTCTTATATGATACGTGACCCCCTGTTTTTTTTTTATTTTCTTAAAGCTGGTAGCCCCTTCTTTTCATTGATATATGTCTGCCACCTGGCCATAGACTTTAACATGTATCAACCTGGGACTGACTATTGTAACTTTACATTGAGCTAAAGAACAAATTTATTTAGTGGTTTGTGACCTTAAGAAATGACCCAAAAAATTAAAATGTATATTTTCAATATTTTGACTTTAAATGTTTAGAAATACATTTTTCTGTGGGTTTTATTCCATTTTTCAGTGAAATTTGTCTCAAAATGTGAAAAAATTGTGTTTTGGGGTGAAAATTTAAGAAAAAAAATGAAATTTTTTCCTCCACAAAATGACATTTTCATACCAATTTTGACCTTATTTAGGTATCAGACCTGGGCTATTGTGTATATATATGAGGAATAGTCACATAATTAAGCACCTAACATAAAATAATTGCCAAATGTAAGGTTAATACAAAACTGCAACTGTTTAATTTGCCAGTATTCATACAATATGGCCAGCAGAATCCAAGAAATTGCGTTAAAGGCGCTTACTCTCTTTTGTCAAAATTTTGAGAAATCATGTCATTTCAGTCTGGAAAGTCATCATTTGGAGTTGTATATACATAGTAGTCGTCAAATAAGTGTTTAAATCAATTAAAATGGGGGAAAAGGGTTGTCTTAAGGTTACAAACCACTAAATGCCTCCGCGAACCAAAATAGGATACACTCAAATAGTCCCTAAATAAACTTGTGATTGTGTTTAAATGGTAGTATGCTTTGACAAGGTGGAACTGGAATCATCTAATTGGGTTTACAGGCTTTGTATACATGTATGTGATGTATTGAAACTGTTTTATTTTACATATTTTGAGATTTTGGCCAAAATACCAAAGCGAAAGTAGGGTAGGGTAAAACCCGGATTTGGTCGGTCCGCGCGCCTGTAAAAATATGTTCACCGCATTGGACGGACAAAATTTTTCTTATATGATACGTGACCCCCTGTTTTTTTTTTATTTTCTTAAAGCTGGTAGCCCCTTCCTTTTCATTGATATATGTCTGCCACCTGGCCATAGACTTTAACATGTATCAACCTGGGACTGACTATTGTAACTTTACATTGAGCTAAAGAACAAATTTATTTAGTGGTTTGTGACCTATATACCTCAAATGTTTTGCGTGACGTCGTTTTCCCGCCATGCACGCGTCGAGTTAAAATCAAATAGTTCTTCTGCAATGGCTTCAATTTCGTCCATTTGTTTTACATAATATGTATATATAATACTGTGTTATTTGTTAAAGATTAAGAGAGCAAGTGAAAATGCTTATTTATTTTTTTTGACGGCGAGGAAATTTGATTTTTAAAAGTAGTCCGTTTGCCGTGAAATTATGAACTGTGAAGTTATGAACAGTGAAATTATCGGGGAATAATCCACCGTTATTCCGCCGTAAACCACCGGTAAGCATGAAATAAATGTACCCTAATATTATTTTTCTCGTTTTTAGGAAAAGTTTGAATTTTGCTTCCGCTGTGTGGATGCTCATGTTAACTCTAACAACGTTTACTCCAATTTTGCACGCTAGAGACTCTACAGCATGTTTCTTCCGAACTTGCATACATGTATGTGCCTCAGTATATCATTGGTTAGTGCGCTTCCAGTCTTACCTGACGACCACCTGGGTTCAAATACAGTTGTAGGTAGGCACTCGCATCGTTATTTCAACTGACAGCTAAAGGCTATGATTTAATTTAAAAAGAACATGTTACGTGTTTGTTTTTTAAGCTATTGATGCAATGATGATGTGTTTATAACTTGGTGTACAATATTATCTTTGATTTTGATTTGTGATTACTATATTATACAATGTACTCTTGTTGACAGTATTTCGATACGTCATGCTTTAGTTTTATATTTTGTTGTGTTGATCCATATGGACATCTTGTCCATTCACCCACCTTGTCATGACTATTAGACGATGTTTCCTCTCTAAGCATTACAAAGCAAATCGGAAGGCATATGATTTTATTTTGTATATCATTTTGTATAAATTTGTTCGGCTACCTTCTTAATCAAACACCCAAAAGGTAACTCAGTCGCCATTTTCTCAAGCAATGGAAGTGAAACATTCACTGTTGACAGTGGTTTCGATAACTACGCGTGCCGATACGCATACGCGCTGGGGAACCAAAGTATTTCTGTTGCTTGAGAAAATGAGAAAATGTCTGTTGAACTATCGTTGGGTGTATAATAAGGAAGTCGAAATGCTCAATCAAGATGATAACATTTACGAAACTGTGTGTCTGTGAGCCAGCCAACTAGTAATAGTACATGGTTACTGGTGGTATACAAACATATTTGTTATGACATGTAGGTTATTGGTGACATATTTTTATAATTTCTACTTTTTATAATCAGATTTTTGTTTAGTATCATACCAATGTGTTATTCAGATCTGAGCTGTCATTTTGTATTATTTTCGTTTGTGCGCCTTTCGTGTTCTGTTGTTAATGTTAATGGTTATCATTTCTGTCTTCATGTTTAAATTAGAAATGTAAACTTACGTATAACGGAGAAATGTATAATACTAATTCTTGCACTGAACGATTCATAATACTTTCATTTATTATATCTGGAACGTTCAGACTTAGACATTACGGCAGGCAAAATGTAACGCCTACTATACAGCATATCGTGTAGTATTTTATAGATATACTATAAGACATAATACATGTAATAATATCATTTATAAATTTTAATGTGAAACTATGTACAAATGTAAAGCTGTATAATACACTGAACAATCAAAAATAACTCCATTTCTTCTATCACCTGGGAAAGCTCATACTTAGTCATCACGTCTGGTGTACTTATAACATTTTACAAGGTTAATTAAAATTTAGATTTTTTTGTTATATCATACCAATGTATTATTCAGATCTGAGATATCGTTTCGCATCATTTTCCTTTGTGTGCCATTCGCGTTCTATTGTTTATGTTAATGCTTATCATTTCTTCTAGATTTGTAACTTTTAATGTGAAACTATGTACAAATGCATGTGTAATGTGAAATACATTGAACCATATGTAATAACTACATTTCTATCTGGAAATTGTTCAGACTTAGACATCACGACAGGCACATATTGAACGACCAATATATAGCACACTGTATAGTATTTTGTAGATATACTATAATACTATAAGATATACTAAAAGACACATTAATACTATCGAATTAATGAAAAGCAAAGCCATAATGTCGAATATCAGAACATTGTATCAAACCTGTTCGTCTATACATTTCAAATTACTAAACACCATCATGGTATTTTAACTTTTCAAATATTAGATCAACAAGTTTTAATATGAAGGCTCTGCTCCAAAATCAATTATCCTGTCTTGTCTATCGTTCTCATTCTATTATCATTGTGTTTTAAATAAAATTTAAGTCCCCGTTTAACGTGAAATCAAGTTTAAATTCAGAGACAGGTTCTACTTATGTAATATACGACGATATGAACATGGAAAAATAAATAAGAAATCATCGAAACTTTCATAAGAGAAAATACCATATATAGACATACACGGTATAGTAATTTAAGTATTGCATTGAATTTCACAAATGTATGTATTCAAAGGTGTTTCCTTGTTGGTGCATATCGTGCTTTGTAGTGCTGTCGTCATTATTTGATTTGTTCTTCTATTTTATTAGAAGTCTAAGCATATTGGTGAATATGTATATTACAATTATTTCACTGACATCTTACATGACGGTTTATCTTTCTTAACGTCAAATGATGATCGTAAGAAAAAAATTGAAAATAA
This sequence comes from Spisula subtruncata, assembly GCA_963678985.1. Lineage (NCBI taxonomy): Eukaryota > Metazoa > Mollusca > Bivalvia > Venerida > Mactridae > Spisula > Spisula subtruncata. Next base: position 10,319,440 of record OY787677.1, on the reverse strand, counting down.
TATTCATAATATTTCAGTTTTCACTTAAGATGCTTCATAAATACCGACACATTAAAGCACTTCTGATCATATGGGAAATATATTTCAATTTCGTTACATCAATTTAAACTGATTGTTCAAGTAAGCGTGAAGCTCTTTTGGCTTACCAATGAGTCTTACTCATTCGACAAACTGTGAAATAGAACAATACGTATTACAATAGTTTGTAATAAAAGAGATGTTTTGTAGTCCAGTTTTAAACCAAGCTAAGCAGGAATACATTGGTACATGTAACTGTAATAACTTTGTCAATAATTTCTACATGTATGATAGAAACTGTTATTTTAAAGCCAATAAGCCCACGATTTTATTGAATATGACTACAAAATGCATGTTATATGAAGGTGTTATCAAACACTTCCTCGGTGATGTTTTGATTCTTCTAATTTAAAAGAATGCTGTGAAATGTATGCTTGTCCATTAATGTTAGTTGATTTTCACTTTGGTATATGATGCCTTGGTACTACAGGTAACTAGTACAAGTTATACCCGTATATATTAGATCGCCTTTTTGCTCCTCTATGCAAATGCAGCTGTGTGCACTTTTTGTAATTTAGGCAAAATGATGCTTTAAGCTTATTGTTTCAATAAATACCACCTTTGATACAAGTCATGATGTAAAAGGAATTCTAAGAATGGTCAAACTCTTTTGACCGTATATTTACAGTCTTTGAAACAAAAATTCCCAGGACATTGAAAGACAAGAATAGTTTTGCTTGTTAGAAAGAACACAATAAAAGCATGACATGGGTTTAGTTGAAACATAGGTCGGTGCCTTGCGTTGAAGCAATGACATGATTACATAACTTTATCACCAAAATCCGTCAGTTTATATTGCTTTTATTTACCATGGTAGAGGATATAAAACATACAATATGACTATTTAGATAGACGACGAAATGCCATTCTAGTTTCCTTCAGCGATTGGCCATAAATAAAACTGTTGTACCTAATTCCTTCATAACTATTGGTCGTACCAGGAGTCAAATACCGTCCATTCAGATTTGTTTCATAGCAATTATTATACCACCATGCGCCATGGTATTCGATGGCACAATTCAAGCTGGAACTATCGACATCATGATCGTTTGTTGAGAATGCGTGGTTAGTGTGGTATGGACCAAACTGGAAATCGCTGTCAACTGAAATTTAACATTGCGATCAATCAATTAACACGATTGTCGCTTAGACTTCACCAAAGAAAGTCGTACAATAATAAGAAAAGTATTGGTTATTTTTGAAACTGTATGTTAAAGTGACTGCTGTATACATAAAATCAATATTGTTACAAAGTTTAGCTATTCAAAATGCCGGAAATTGAGTCATGACACCATGTACCTTCTTGAATTAGATTGTTCATGCATTAACTTGTTTTCAATTGAAATAAAATCTTATATTGAATTCTTTCTTTGCTTATGTCATTTTGTAGATACATTGAGTGCAAGTAAATTGTTTGTACATTGTATACTTACTACTCTTGGAAAATGTCGTGTTGCCGACATGAAGAGTGTATTCGGGCAACGACAGGGAGAATGAGTTGAATATTTCAATCGCTTTTGTACCATTATATGCCGTAATATCTATACGCAATTCATTTTCTGTCTGCGATGCAATTTCCTGTATATAGTCCAGTCCTATAGGAAACATAAACGAAATAAACTTGTGAAATCAACTGAAGACATTTAATCCACTAAATTACAAATATTTAAAGTTCAGGCGTTGAAGATAGAATTTCGAACATACAAATTTGTAAAAAAGCGATCTCGTCAATTTTTCGAAAATAAATATTTTTCCAAGTGATGCCTACATATCAATGGTCAGTTGTAGAATTGTGACGTTCTTGTCATTATACAGAGGGAGTTGAATCATGTTGCAACAAGAGCAAGCACGTGTGAAAAGCAGTATAAAATATGGTATGTTGATGATTGTTTATTCGTCAACATTGAAACTAACTATTTGGAACGTTTTTGACCAATGTCAGATAGTCATAGTCCAATATTTATTTAACCCTTTCATTAGCGTTGGTAAAATTGGCTGTTACACATTAACAGCGCGTCGTAATTTACCATAATTATATATCATTGTTTCTCATATTTCCGGCCTTTCTCATATTTCCGATTAACATAAAAGATTTACTAATGATTTATTGTTTTGGAGTGATTTGATAGATTTAATCGATATAAGTTGAATTCGACCAAAAATGCACAAGATTTGGGCAAAAAGCGAAAATTGTCCAAGGCAAACAAAATTAGCGAGTTTTTAAAAAGGGAAACAACTCCTTTTCTCCTTGCTTAAACTCTTACTTAGGCCAGTTTGCAACCAATAATCAGAATTTCAAAATGTGACGGAATGATAAAACTACAAATTGGGCCCCATGTGAAGTTTGTAAGAATACCAGCCAATGAAGAATACAAAAAGACCGGAAATAAGAGAAAGTGCTTGTAAATTCATGTTATTAGGTTATGTAGGTCACATGATATGATGCTAAGAAAATAGACCATGAAAGTTAGATGTTTGTGTTTCGTTGAGTGCATGTTTTGAATAAATGGTAAACTCATAGTCTCGATGGCTACGCTCTTTGTTATAATCAATCAACAATTGATTACTGTTATGATACCTACCTAGCCAGTATTCTGTATGTAGATCACCAAATCCATACACATATTGCGTATGATTCCTATAGAACTCAACTGATCCGTCATATCTGTTCTGGAACACCTTAAAATGACCACAATCAAATACATGTATTGCTAGTCCGAACAAGGAAAGTCAAGCACGACACAGATTCAAAGCTTTTTTTAATTGCTCTAACGTATAACAATAATGTTTTAGATTACTCGTTCAACCGCTAAATAAGTTGAAAAATGCATGATACCATTCAATCTTCGCTATCTATAACCAAGCCATTTGGGAACTAAACAAGTATAAGGTAACTGGTACCGCCGAAGCTCAGTTAGCCAAAACCAATTTATTTGTAAATTAAACAAGCTGGACAAAATTGTTACCGTCCAGCCACCTCCAGACGTTGTCATGTCACAGTAGACCTGAACAGCACGATTGGTTTTCCACAACTTGATATCATAAACACCATCTGGAGCATCGACTTTTTCCTGTTTAATCTCCCAACAATCCGAAAATGCTGTAATTAGGATGTTTCAACGGGTTAATTGCGCGATTTATGCCCAGATATTGTAGATGTACATGTATCATTTAATCGTACAATAAGTTCTGTTTTGAATTACTTTTACATTGGTGTAACTGTTATAATACTATAGAAAAATGCCAATCCCTTTATTATACGTTGTCGTCTGTGAATCAGAATGATGTATTTTTACAATATTTACAATATTGTTTTCATAATGTAGCTCACTTATATATCAGCGTAGTATGTTACAGTCGTCATAACATCTCCTCAACTTATTTATAGTTACGATAGATCGAACAGACGAATCGCTCAAATATATAGAACACACTTTCAAATACTGAACATTGACAGCTTTATGCAGTGTGCCCAGGATAATGTGATATTTAACAAACATAGATAACTCCTGCTACCTTGATCTATTTTTTTCTACAACTAAATGTTCCCACCTTTCTCATTATCCTGAGTGCATTATATGATGTATCGACTTACTGCAATGTTGATTAGAAACACACGTTTCTACGAGCGTCGGATCACCCATACAATATTGTCCGTTACGTGATGGTTCTGGATTGTTGCATGACCTTGACTTGGATTTTATTCCTACACCACAGGTCAAACTGCATGGACTCCAAGATGACCACAGGGACCAACCACCATCTGTAAAGTATATTAAGAAAACTCTAAATTACAAGTACTAAGTAGAAAAGGCAGCACGCAACATTAACCATCTCCACTTACTTAATCACAGCTTATTCTAAAACAGGTAAACGAGGTCGTCGTTGTATATCCGGAATGGCCCGATAGCACCGATATAAGTAATTAAATGCAAATTCCTTTGTGAAATTGGGTCTTCTTGCATTTTTTCGGCTTTGCGGGGTATAGGATTTTTTAATTGTTTCTTTGGCTTATGTGTGGGCATTGTTCAGTGTAATTGTGTTGTGTTGTTTCTATCGTGTTATTGTGTTATTTCTGTGCTCGGCTGGGTAGGTGAGTGCTGCCTTCTTTGTCTGATTTCCTCATACCGTTTTTGCTACTTGACCTTGGACAATGTATGTTAAAGCATATAATAAGCTCCTTCCAAGATTTGGAACAAATTATATTATAGTAGTATATGTAATAAGAAAATCTAAGTTTACAAAGTAACATGTTTTACACGTTTCTTATCATGTTATATTACTGTTCGGAACGGAATCATATACATATATATATAATATTAATGTACAAATTATCACATCAAAGTGTAATTACTTGCTGATGAACCATCAAAGTGTAATTACTTGCTGATGAACCAATTTACAACTTATTTCTGCGGCTACCATGCTTTGCGTCGTCGATGATAGCGGATAAAAACCTGTCATCTTCGTTTAATTCGTTCAACGGCCATTACTCGGATAAGTCCGTAACTGATAGGAAATTCACCGATTTGCATATACGTGACGTCATTGAGCGCTTTTTTAGCCTACTATGTTCGGCTCATCCGCCATATTAATAATTATGTCACATGTGATGCTTTAAATGTCTGATATAAGTTTTTCGACTAGTTTATGATGATTTTGAACTGTAACAGAACTGGAAGAATATAGCGACTTTGATCAATGAAGACTAATAAATAGAGTATTGCATTTTTCTAACATGTTTTTATCGGACACAACTACATGTAATAGCAATGTAAACATACACTAATCGATCCTTCAATACGAGCAGCGTTGTTGACAACAACGGTATACAAGTTAAACATAATAATGAAAACGATTTTAGTTGAGTCCTATTAGACAACTGGTATTTACAGATTGGTGTGGGTTGGTATTGGTTTTTGTGTAACTACAAAGTTTGTTACGTTCTGTCGTCGAACGTCGAAACCGAATACATATACCAAATGTAGTACAGTGCATCCTCCAGGAATTAATCAAATTAATATCGTTTGCAGTAAAAGGTGAAAAATCACAACAATTCGTGGATAAAGAAATATAATTAAGTGATAAAAGAAACGGTACCGGCGCAAGGAGCTTCAGAACATAACAACGCCTCGACATTTTTACCAAAACAGTGGTCACCGTAAAACGCTGGTTTTGGATTTGTACAAGATCTTTCCTGTTCTCGTATACCCGTGTCACATGACACAGAACACGGGCCCCAGTTATTCCAAGTTGCCTAGGTAAAGTGCTTTATATAAACCATGTGTTCGTAATCCTGATGCTCAACATGAAGGTGCAAATTCGACGTGACTTAAAAATTTGCTCGACCTAGACCAAGTGTTCGTATTATCGATGCTCGTCATAACGAAGTATTACTGTATATATTTATAGATCTGGATGCACCAAAAAGACCTTTGATAACCAAAACATGTTGATATCTTCAATGTTAAATACGGCATTCTTATCGCATAAAACAATACGTATACATATACACTCTGTATTTACGGAATCCCGTTAGGGCCATGGCGACATATATGTAAACCCAAACACGAAAGTCGATAGCACGGTAGTGAAAAGTCGATAATGCGATTATGAAAACTCTAAAAGTCTAATTTTATCGAAATAGCAAGGCGGTCTGTGTTTTGAATAATCGCCGGTCTAATATCTGTTGAAAGGACTAGGGGTGTGATATTTTGATCGATGAGGCAATAATCGACGCGGCTTTTTTCAATACAATTTTTTCTTTGCCATGTATACTGCATTGGTTTAGTGACAAAAAGATTTGTTAAGACCTTACATTATTATATGTGGAAAAAAATTAAGGATGGAATTAAAGATAAAAAAAGATATCCGATCTATAAGGATACATTTTGGAAGTGGTAGGAAAAGTACTGTATTGAAGAGACATAAATAGTTTGGATGTAGTTTGGATATAGCTTATCGATTTTGTCTTTATAAAAGTGTAGTGAAAAAATAAGTAAGAATCGGCAAAAAATATGAAGAAAAATACAGGTGATATAAAGATAGCACCGTTCGTCTTGACGTAAAGATATTTATTTTTCTATCAGTGTTGCACATACCTGCTTTGCATGTAGGAAAACTACTCCATTTCCTATCAGTGTTACACTTACCTGGTTTGCATGCAGTAAGCTACTCCATTTTCTATCAGTGTTACACTTACTTGGTTTGCATGTAGGTAAACTACTCCGTTCTATCCGTATTACACTTACCTGGTTTGCATGTAGTAAGCTACTATATTTTCTATCAGCGTTACACGTACCTTGTTTGCATATAGGTAAACTACTCCATTTTCTATCAGTGTTACAAGTGATTTCCTGATATCCGCTTCGACTATAACCCTCGTCGCACACTGCTTGTAGGACATCACGATAAAATGTTGATTTGCCTTCAAAATGTCCATGAAGTAATTCTGGCCATCCACAATCTGTAGACAAAATAGCAGATATATATGTAGTAACACGTATCACTATGTAAAGTAACAAAATCTATCTATAGTAACAAATATCTAAATATAGTTGTAGCTATATATATTAACATATCTTTTTATTTATAAATCATCTATTTTGATAAAAGCAGCCACGTAAGGTGACGTCATGTTATTAGTGACACCTTTTATCCCGAAGGTAAAGACCTACGAGGGGTGATCAATATATTCGAGGACTTTCCTTCTTAATTTTGAAATATTGGAACTACAGTAATAAAATAAAATAAAAAGCTGATGTAGATCAATCAATTATCTCGCGATTTTTCTAATTTACTTTATGACAACGTCATTATTTACTTGATGACGTCAGATTTTGTAACCATGGTGAAGCACGCAATGTCGAGCATCTCGGACGTAACGTTATTTCTGAGAAACGACATGCTATGACAATTAACGCGAAAGTTGTAAAATCTTCGCGATATTATCAAAATAACTTGACTAATTTGTGCTCGAATTATGTGCGCTCCCAATTGGCCATTTTCATATTGTTCCGTGGTTTATGTGATTTTAGAGTCTCTGTTAAACGGTTGAGTTGATAAAATAAGGATAAACAACAAAAATAACACCCCGTTAGTGACACTTTCCGTTAAATTCTACGAAATAAGACGCACAGATCTTAACAAAATGTAACTGGCGAAAACGAAGACTAGTATAGGCTACAAAACATGAAATCGTTGACTCCAAATCAAAAGGGTTATTTTGATATTGCGTCCCAAACCTGAGAGATCGTGCTTTATTCTTAATTGGAATAAACTAATTTTGTAACGCCAACCGTCCTTCCTATGCTAGATGAAAAGTCCTCGAATATATTGATCACCCCTCGTATGAGGCATGATATTGACTCCAATGTTATTAATAGTTGTATTTGTTATTTTACACTATTTCATTTGTTGTATACAATCATTAAAAATGTTCAAGGACTGTTGTGATATGTTCCCCTAAACACCATCCTCGTTTGGTAGGAACATTCCGTTTGAAGTTTCATTTTAACATTGGCGATATCCTTAAACAATATATATCAGTGTTGTATACCAATGATTCGTTAATACAGAAACAACCAACTCGTACATTCAAATTATCACTGTTGATTAATGACGCGAAATTTGAAAACGTAACAATCTATGCTCTACCCCTTTGATAACGTATGATGCAATACACTGCGACACCCATTCTCAAACGCATTCTTCAACTGCGATTGTCTGCAATATTTAATGCGATTTTGTATAATATTATAGTTTGCTGACAATCAACGTCTGGATAAATGTAAAAGTAAATACATACCGTACACACTTTCAAGTCTACCTACACTTTCCACCAACTTGTCCAATTTTTCTGAAATAAAAAATATAGTGTATAGTGTACATTTTAGTATGACGAAACCATTCATATGTTAATTGTCATCCATGTTCCCTCAGAAATGTATTGGCTGAATAAACAATACAAACATTCGTTATCTCGAGGACTCAACGGGACAAGAATGCTCGAGATAACCATGGTGCTCGACTTATCCGAATCTCAAAATGTGTAGTGTAAGTGTGTTAACAATGCACAGGTGTCTGATATTACGTTGTTATTACGTTGTTTATCGTCTTCAAATACATATGAGCGGTTCCCCAGGAAAACCGGCCTTAGTGACAAAATTGTGAAAATGTTGATAATATAGGGTTAGAACAATGATACTCCTGTGAACAGTTTCTAAAAATTTGAACAAATTAGTTCATGCATTTACAAAGTTATAGACGTTTTAAACCAACCACTTTGTTTGCAAGTAAATTTTTGGTCTTAAATACAGTACAGCTCTCGCAACTTTTGCCAAAATCGCGATGCATCTGTGGACGATTTTCTACTTGCGTGGACGATCGCCGAGATTTCAGCGCGATTGACCACTGTCAAACCAACGGCGAATCACGGCATTCGCGTAAATCTATTTTAATGTACGTATTTACAATAAACAACAATAAATTGGTTGTAGAATTAGCAAAATTTTAATTTAAGGTAATTTAGACCCTTTTCGCTTTGTTGGTTCTCTGATTTCCGACGCTTTTCGACGGTTTTTACCCTTTATTGGGGTTAATTCACAGTAATAACATATTCTGTAAATTTGATTTAAAACGTGCCTGTTTTATTGTCGATGTTAATTTTTTGTCGCATTTAACGACGACGGAAACGAAAGCCAAACATTGCTGATTGTGAGAAAAATATATTTAGTTAATTATCATAAATAGTGCAATGCTTTTATATTTTCTGCCCAGTACATCTAGAATCGCAACGTCTTCACCCCTGTGTTTTTTACTTTCATTGTTAATACATCTTTTAGTTTTGTGTAATAATATTGTATAACCGTCTAGAAACTTGGCTTTTGTACAAATTTTATTGATCGGGTAACGTTACACCCGTGCGTCAAGAACATCACAAAACGCACGTACTCCACGTGCCCATTAACGCATGATAACTTTTGGTGTAAATTGCTTTGAATCACAAAAGAAAAGTTCTAATCTTTGGAATAAACATGGTGGAATATTTCGAACATGAGTGAAATCAGGCGATTTGGATGCCTATGACAGGGACGTCAAGCGGGAGGTTTCACTTCGGCTAAATTATCATGAACCAACAATGTTTCTTCTGGTGACACTCTACTAGCAATTAGGCACCGTTTACAACCACCCATGTCCAGGTCATCAATGTGATACAAGTCTCCGACATGACCAGTCTCCACATGTACCATATCTAGGCAAACTTCGCAACTGATGTATACAATTGTAAACAACTTGTTGGACATCATGAATATACAATCAATCAATAGTAATCAATATTTAAATCTATAACTTATAACATCGATTCTAAAGAAGAAGGATTTTACCAATTTGTGTGTCGTTACTTTTTAGCCGCACTTAATACACAAGCACTGTTCAATCGCATCGATTCATGAAATAAAATATCATCAAGTCAAAACAGTTTGGTTGTCAATCATTCAAACTTGTAAAAGTGTTGACAGTAACCCCAGTGTTGTGTTTCTAGATGTTCTCAGTATATATGGTACAATTAAGAAACGCGACTAGCGGCTTCAGTTTGCAATGAAAGCATGGAGAAAACAACATTCTGAGAAATTAAGCGTAACAAAAAGTCTTCAGTGGAACTCACAATGTATACATTTATACTAATATGTATCGACAAATATTACAACATGAGCAACAATAACACGGCAAAATGTAAATTGTTTTGACCGCTGAGATACCAAGTTTCTGAAGCCAAAATGTCAAAATACCAAAATACTAAGCATAATAATCCAAGTTACATGTCGTCATATCTGAGCATCATCTCGTGATGTAGCCACAATATGCAACACGATACCATCGAATATTATATGTCTATATTACCTACCTTCATTGTTTAGTGTCCGTCTGGATATCAGCTCCAATGTACCGATAACATTAGAAAATACTGTCTCGTTAGCTGAATAAGTTCCAACAACTGAGTGACAATATAGCACCGCAAACATATGGTAAACACACTTCATTCTCAATTTGCTTAGAGACGAAGATACAATGCTATAAAAGACGGAAAATATATAATAACCGGCGATTCCACAGTTGAGCTTTTTTAATACTAAACGTTTGATAACGATGTTAACTCTTCAACACAAATATGGAATGTGGCGATTCCACTTGACTGCTCTTAGATAAATGTACAACATAAAGGTTTATATTTTATTCCAAACCGATCTTATATTTATGGTTACATATTCATAATTGGTCTAACGAGTATGACGCCGAGTATATTTAAAGAAAATACTAGAACCTTAAGTACGTCAAATTAGCTAAAGTGTCGCACTTTATTCTCTCTTTAATAATCTGTTTAAATGGATGTAACAGATATGTTTCCGCTTTGAGTACTTAGTGTTTTGTAGAGCTAACGTAAAGTGTTCTCGAGATTTATTACTTATGCCTCTAGTTGAGTTTATGAACACTATTGTAACGCTCTTGTGTACTCATTAAATGATAGAAAACTACATGTGGTAACATATAAACTTCATATATCCAAACGTCCTAATACCACATGGCATAATAAAATTCTTATGATATTGGCTTATCATACGGTTGATTAATGAGTAATATAATTTGTGGTCGTACACACTTATGACAATGTTTCACATGCATTGCCTCATCCAATGAATTAGTTTGATGATTTTTTCAATGAGGCACATTCGAGTATAACAAATCGAAAGCTACATGAATACATGAAAAAGGTCTCATTTAACATGAAGAATGCAGAGATGTATGACTAAATACCCAAATTATATACGCCGTATCTTTTTACTGGCTGATTGAATACGAACTTGCACCGAATGCACAAATACATGCAAAAGATGTATAAGGTAGCAATTGCTTGTTGATTCAATGTTTTATTGTTCTAATTGTATGCATGTTATGCAAACCAAACAACCTCACCATCATAAATAACCTATATTGTTCTTGTATAAAAAGATATACGCAAAATATGCGATGATATCTATCTTGCCTAACCGGGTAAGGAATTTAATGCATCTGAACGCATAACATTTGTCTTGTGGTTCAGTTTGAACAGAACCTCTATCGTAATGATGTGTTTTCACAGCGCTTAGTTCTAATAAACGTAAAAACGTATTTGGATTAGCCCAAAGATGAGCCGTTTGAATCTTGTAAGATTATTTGTATACCTTAGTTGCGGTGGATTAAGTAAGTGATATTGTTTCCTATATTTATATATAAAATGAATGTAGATTTACATGCATTATAAAGGCGGTATCAGAACGCCTCTTAAACGAACATTATAACTTATTTGACAGCTATATTATAATGTCTTGGTATGGTTCAATTTTACTTTAACTCGTTACTATTATACTGCCTAAGCTAACAGGCCAGGAATCGTTATAAAACTGTGTTTTGTCATTCTCTCTTTTTAATATACCGTTGATTGTTTTGTTACCTTAAAATTGTTGTATACTTCAATGATATATTCCTGTTGATGTACGACCATAAAATAATGAAAATTCCAGAACGTTGGGGTTGTGATCGTTGCTCCTACATGTACCGCCTCAGGCGCGACGCGACGCTGCTTCATTGTTATCAAACTGCCATGATTATACTAGTTGCCCCTTGAATTAAGAAAGAGACACTGTGGTAAAAACAAACTATATTCATTTTAATAGTCTATTGTTTGCAATTACTTTTTCTCATGCATAACAATAAGCGGCGGTAATAACATAAGCTGTGCTATAAATAGAACATGAAACTGGTGAAATGGCACTGTAGTAATATTTATAATTATCAGCATATTTTTCGAATAACTGCAATAGATATTATTAATCGTAATACAGGCATAGTTAATTCTAGTTTTATTTTTAGTTCCCATCTGCAAGGAAATGTGCAATGAAGCACTATCGCGGAACTTAAGTATGTATCTTGGTAATCGTTTAGCGGTGAATGGCATTCGTTTCTATTTTTATCTGAAATCCGATGTCTGAGTCGAACTACCCATTACACTGAACTGGGGTTGTTAAGCAACCCTGTTCAAAAACATGTTTCGTGTTTGTTTCTCTGACATTTGTAAAGGTGGACGTTTATTTCGTTAAATAGTATGGGATACATCAGACATCGTACTCGTTCTGGAATGAATACAAAAGTATCTAAAAGATCTGAAACAATTTAGACTAGTAATTAATTTCTCATAACCAACGTCTCCAAAATGATATTTATTATTCTACCCTTTTCATTGATACAAATAAACAATTCAAATGTTAAGGGTTACTCTATTGAAGTAGAATGATTATCAAAACGTGTGAAGAATACACAACAAATGAATATTAATTGTGATAATCACGATGTGTACACAAACGGAGCTAACAACAATTAACTATGACTTTTTAAAGATCTGAAATTTGCTCTGATGATCCCCTCGACCTAATGCAAGTAATCGACAATGAATTCAAAGTTGTTGAATGTTACTTGTACCCGAATGAGTTCGACACATTGCTACAAATTCATGTACAATATAGATCAAATTTGTTGGAACAAAGATTTATTCTAAGTTGACGTAAAACGATGACTACTAGAAAAGAACGTATTGTGCTTAATTATATTAATAAATCCAACATTATAATAAGAAATAATACTAAAGCTAACCAGTAAGTACAAAACACATTGTTCCGTCATCTCAAGTCCTTATGTTGAGTTTGCATTCAAAATTTTATTAGATGTAAGCATTGTTTGTATAGTTATATTTAAAAATCATATTCTTTTTTAGTTGTAACAGCAATAGAACCAGGATGTGAGAATTGTGGATGTTGTGTAGATAAGGTGTGCGACAGTAAAACTTTACAAGGCTATAATGTGAGCGATTACTGTACAAACGGGTGTATTAGTGGTATTGGGGGGAACAAATGCTACAACAAATGCTCTGATGATTGTGTCACATGTGCACAAACACAATTCAGAAATTGTGCCACATGTGAGGCAGGAAAGTATCTATCTAAAGTTAGTAGAACAACTGATGATGGTATAAAACAGTATAAGGGATGTGTGGACTGCCCCGCAACTTGTTTAAATTGCACATCAGCAACTAATTGTCTAGAGTGCGACGCTCGACACTACAATACTAAGAAAAATACAGACTGTTCTACGGAATGTCATAAACTTTGCAAGGCATGCACATCGTCATCAATATGCCAGGAATGTGAGGCTACGTTTTATAATCAAGGCGATATAACAAACTGTTCGTTGTCGTGTCCTGTTAATTGTGTGTGTTCGTCTCCGAGCGTTTGTGCATCATGTCAAAACGGTTTTTACAACGTAAGCCAACATTGTTTGAGTGTTTGTCCAGATTCGTGCAACGACTGCTTAGATCAGAACACTTGTCAGTCTTGTAAAGACGGATATTACAACGGAAAGGACATGTCGACCGATATCAACGTTAATGATTGTTCATTACGATGCAGAAAGACTTGCTCACAGTGTATTTCGTATGATGTATGCACTACTTGCAAACAGGGATATTTTGGGCATTATTGTCAAAATAATTGCTCTGTAGGGTGTACAAACGGTAAATGTTATTCGCATGATGGTGTATGTGAATGCAAATATGGTTTTGACGGTAGTGTTTGCAATAAATGTGAAACAGGTTTCTATGGAAACAAATGTGACACACCTTGTCCAACCTCATGTTATACTGACAGACTAGAGACATATTGTCAAAAAGACAATGGAATATGTTTGACATGCCCAAACGGTTTCCATGGCGATTACTGCAACATGACTTGCAGTGAAAGGTGTGCTAACAACCGTTGTGATAAGGACGATGGACATTGTACCACTGGATGCACTGGTGACTACCATGGTCCTACATGCGCACAAGGTAATACAAAACTTTAGATGTACACGCAAGTTAAATACATTCATTTATGACTCCATTCAATAGTACACAAATGTTTGGATCATGAAATTGAATTAATTTTAATTACGATTTAAGCATCAGGCTATAAGATTGTCGTGTTTTGAAGCTATTCAATATCGTGTGCTCTATTGTGTCTATTGAGTATTGTATTCCTGTCTTATTGTATTTCACTAAATGTACAGCTTACCGTTCATTCTTTGTTAAACACTGTAAATTGTGTAATATTTCAATTTAAAACGTTGTGAATGGCATGATGATTATCATTCGATCTGTATCTTCCTGGTCCCAACGTTATTTCGGTTTTGAAGGTTATGGTATGTATAAGATTTACATGTAAACAAACTTTGTTTACTAGCGTATAATATATAAACACTGATCACGCATCTTAAACATGTTAATTACATGAAATAGTACAACACTGTATACCAATGATCATATTTCAGTTGATGACACTGCAGGAATTGTTGGTATTGCGGTTGGGGTTTCAGCTGCCACCATTGTGGTTGTTATCATCATATTGCTTGCAGTGTTTTGTTTCATCCTTCGGAGATGGTAAGATTACTCATTGTTATTATATATATAATTATAATAATGTAAAAACAACTCTGCCTATATAAAATGATAAAAGTTAAAGTTTGTTTATTATAGTGTCACCCCTATTGAAAGGGCCAGTCAATTCTGACTTATGAGACACTTACGTGTTATTCATGCATACAGTACCTTCCCGAATCCCTTCTCGTAATGCCGGGCGTCTGGCAGAGATGGGCCTACGGTAACCATTAATTTAACTAGCTGGCGGCTGACCAACCGGTCTCATCAGTCCCAATCCGGCTTCCGCCGAGATTCGAACCTTCGACCTCCCGCTTCCTAGGCGGACGCCCTAACCACTCGGCCACGGTCGCGGTATGAAAAAAATCGGACAGGGAAGACAGCATTCGACCTACCAGGCCAAGACAGAAAACAGTAACACTATAACACATCACAACTACATGTACACGGAGCAAGGAATTAAAATGAATTTACGTTTTATGATAGGTAATGCTACTTAACTTATTTTCTAGCATGATATTCAGTAATCTATAAGTGCTGCGGTTGATTGCGAATAAAGTCAATGTATACACTTGTATACACTAACGCGCTTAAAGTTCTCACGCGTTGCAACAGTTGGACACACATAACCTTTTGTGCAGAACTAAAACAATTCACAAGTTTGCACGACGATACCGAGTGATACGAGTTTTATGCATTAAAGTCGTCAGTAAATTTTCAGGAAACGAAGGAACGAGCTAGGGAAGGTGGTGCAAGCAAGTTATGTTAACACAGAATTCCAACCCGAAACTGATCAACAGGAGAACGTGCAAACGCCTAACGGTATGTACATATAAAACAAGACTACTTATATGCACAATATTGATTTAGTGTTATGTTACATTTATAATACTCAACTTTATCTTATCCCCATGAACACCCGATGGAAAATACTTTACGGCTGTGAAATATCAATGATTGGTAGTTAATATCTGTGTCTGTTACAATAGCCTTTTCTTGTCCTTTTGGTTTCGTTTGTGCAATGTTGTGTCTGTTGAGAGACAATTACATGTTGTACCCAGTCTTACATGTATTTGTTTTTATCTTTTAACGTTTATCCTAACTTAATGTACCTTTGTTACAGTAGCTCAGTGGTTAGTGCGATTGCCGTCTAAACTGGCGACCTAGTATAAATCCGGGTATATGCCTGCTATATTTCAGTAGAAATAAAGCAAAGAAAGGCTAAGTCCTGTTGCTTTCATGTATATATGTATAGTTAAAGGTATGGTTTGATTTTCGTTACTTTATTATTCAATGTATTGTTATTGAACATTCAGTTACATCAAATGAAATACGTAATTTTTATCTTTCAGAATATGAAGCATTGGACGAAACAGAATATGATGAGATCAAATAATTACAACAACCGATAACATACGTGCTTGATAACAACTACACATCCGATAACATTCCTGCTTAATACTCAATGATGAAATAAAAA
The DNA here is from genome assembly GCA_963678985.1 of Spisula subtruncata. NCBI lineage: Eukaryota > Metazoa > Mollusca > Bivalvia > Venerida > Mactridae > Spisula > Spisula subtruncata. Next base: position 10,303,379 of record OY787677.1, on the reverse strand, counting down.
ACTACCCATCCGATAAGATACGTGATTTATACTCAATAAGTGACAAATGTATTAGTTTATTATGTTGCAGTTGTAGCATTGAATAAAAAAAACTTGCACATGAAACACTATAGTGACTCTTCACAGTCGATAACATACAGTCCAGTATGAAAAGAGTGACCAATTACAATTCCCGTTTCAAACATGAGTAATATAATTCCAATGGAAATCTAAACTCCTGTTCATTGCAATCTCATTGGTACAAATAATCAGCAGCGTCACTTTCAAAATATTCTTACTGGACTATACGTGGCTTATTTTCAATATGTGACAAATGAATACGTGTATTTGGTTGCAGTTTTAGCATTGAATAAGCTTGTACATAAAACACTATAATGATTTTCGGGTAAAGAACATATATTTTGGAAACAATATAATGTAGTATTTACTTAATTAATATGTTTTGTATTTTATCATATCACATTTCCCATAAATGATTTTATTATATTGTTGACCGGAGGCCTTTCATATCATTTAATAAATCTTGAATCTTGAAACTTGAATGTGGTGCGTACCACATTTTCTTCAAAGAACACAGTAATTACATGTACATTGTATCCTATCATGTGTCCTAAGATAGCATGATTAGACAATTGCTGATACTTTATAACCAAGTCACTATTGTTATAGTGAGTGTAAACTATTTCACAATATACAGTGGTACTTGAAAGACGGAAGTTATGCTTTAATATCAATTAGTTGCGACAGTAATAATGATTATACAAAGGTGTATTATATAATGTTTCTGAATGATAGCAGTTGGACGGCTATACATTCAGCTCCATGTCTTACGTCACAATATCATTATTGTCTTTATCTACTGTGCTTGACATTGCATTCTTCTGTTCGTATTTTTGGTTTCGCATAACATTTCATTAAATACAAATAACCTGATTGTACATTGTTCCGTTTTAACCTTGTAGTTGTAACTTATGTGTACATGTCTGCTGAAGATGATTATGTTGTGTTTTCTAATGTTGTAAATTGTGTCTTTAGTTGATGCATTTTACAACATGTACAAGAACGTCAGAGACGTGCATAATTGCTACATTTTAGATGTGTACTTGTTAATTGTATAGCGGGAAATGAAAGTAGAAAACTTTTTTTAGAAGTTCATCCATGGTGAATTTTTGTTTGAATGTAACCATAATTATTTGATACATGTGAACAGATTGAGTAGTTTTTGTTCCATGTGTGGTTTTATGTTCTTTCATGTCTTTTTCCAGACAAATTATATCCCGGTGCCATAATTTGTTGAAAAAAGTATTTGATAATAACTATTAGTGTAACATTTAAATACATCGTTCACACGTCGGTCAACAAAATATGAATTACACGGATCAGAACTGAATGTTATTTGAGAATATGCTATGTGTAACATATCATTGCTTTGTTTGAATGGAAATTTCCACATATCGCTTTCTTAGAATGATAATGATACATTTTCAAATTCTGCTAGTGAGCCTAGTTTCATGAAAACAAGAACTTGTCATATTGACCAACGTAAAGTTGGAACATCTTGTTTTGTCGTAAGCAAAAATAAATTTCCAAGCTGTTTTTGCTAGATTTCTCAAAATATTTATTTTGTACTTACGACCTTCTCATTCTATGCCAGCGATATGTCTATTTATTTTATTACATATTTGCATAATGTTTATTATTTTTTAAGTTCTTATTTGTATATTAATAGTATCAATAAATAAATATAAACACTTGTAATATTATTGTTTATTACACTTGGTGTGTGTTTTCCCTGTCTTCAACGTCTATAATTTATTCGTATGTTATCGGCTGTGTACTTCAATATTCGGTTTCAAACTAAATTGAAATGTTGGCCTGCATAAATACTAGTTTCGGAATTGTATACCACTTTTTTCACTTTCGTGCGTTTAGAATTAAGGTAATCAAGTTTTTGTTGTGAAATCGGACAGGGAAGGCAGCACTCTACTCTACCAGCCGAGTACAGTAAAACCATAACACAACATCAGTGAGCAATGCCGGCACAAAGCCAAAGAACTGACAAAACGCCCCCCCCCCGCAAAAACGCAAAACGACAAATACTACAAAAACAACAAAATAACTGTGACCCCAAGAGACCGAATGAAACACAGCCAAGACCCTATCAAGTTTTTGTGTTTCTGTTGCTAGTATATCTTGTTACAAAAATGTACTATGATATGCAAATAAAATATACTTAAACGCAAAATTGTTAAGTTGATGCAGCTGGCGACAGTCTTTCAATACATCAACCGATTGCAGTTACTGACGCAACAAGCATAATCTGCTACACGTACGCCTTAATGTTTCCGTCGCACCAGTAACGCTTTATGTGTCCAAAGGAATAATAGCTTGAATTACAGATACATGACAAAGCAAGGCGAAACTATCGTCGGTGTACGTTCAGTTTTACCAATTAACATTTACGATTTCAATATTTGTATTGTTATGGTGCATAAATACCACTTAGTATTCAGAGGTAGCACCGAGTGGCATTAACACTTCGTTGATACAAGTTGACTTTTAGACACGTGATAAAACGAGACAAAGATGTCATAGACGTTTGGTCTGCATAATCAATATGCACAACGGTAAGAATGTTTTTATTGTGCCTCCAAATCCAAATGGAATGCCATCTAGTGGTTAGTTAATACCTATTTATTTAAGGTCGAATGTAAAACAAGTATTTCCAACGTATATCAATTACGCACGACGCCTAATTCCTGATGTAATCTATCGTAACGAGGATATGAGAGAAGAGAAACCAGTTTCCTTTATATGCTGAGCGTCTAGCAAGGGAATTTGTGGTACTAATTTTATACCATCTTTGTTATGATTTGGCATGGGGTCGAACCCAGGACCGCCGCACAAGGTTTCGAGGTGAAAGTGGTTCAAAAGCTAACCTAACTTTGGATTTACAGCATCTTAGACCAATGTTTGACTTCGCTCTATCATACAATGTAAAAATGAAAGGGAAAGTAGGCTTATACAATCTGATTAAAATCATTGTATTTTTCAAAGTTATTATTTTTTCAAATTCGCTCAACTTATAAGCAATCATTTATAAAATATTAATGAGGTATACTTCATAATTTTATTTTTTTCTGTAATTCAATAATATGTTTACATAAGTCCAACAATGCACAAGTGACATATTTATCTCATTCACTATAATTATGGTGTAAGTACCATGAACACGAATGCACTTAAACACCCACGCCTCATACATGATATAATACTTGTGATGTACGTATTGTTATGGGATAATGTTTCACTCACGATTAATGGCCCCATGTGCTGTAAAACCAATAAAAATAGACTAAGTTTCAAGTCATTGTTAATATAAATTGATTGTTTATTACCTTCAAATTGCGAACTACTAAATTGTACATGCATTATAATGATTTCAACAGTTGGAAAAATGCACTAGGAAACAGCTCCATATGCGGTGGCCTAGAGGTGGGTGCGCGCTTCGGGATCGAGAGGTCCCAGGTTCGATCTTCCTCTGGACCACTGGTTAATTTCTCTGAGCAATACCCACAGCTCCACTCCACCATGGTGTAAAATGGTACCTGTGAGGGCAGCGTCTATTCCTGGGCGCTGCAGATCGATGTTGGCTGCCACACCACAGGAGAGAAATAGTATCCCCAGGGAGACACGAGTGTAGGTTTCCATATGTAGCCCAATGACCAGGGGAAGTTGAAATGTCAAAGGGTGCTTGAGCGGCCTAACAGCTGAAAAGAGCCCTAGAAAATTGGTAACTTAACTTTTTTAAAAACTTTTTTTATGTTTATGATAGATAATTGATGAATTTAGTCAGTGTTTATGATACTACCGGTAAACTATATATGAGGAGTGATGATAGATAATTGATGAATTTAGTCAGTGTTTATGATACTACCGGTAAACTATATATGAGGAGTGATGATAGATAATTGATGAATTTAGTCAGTGTTTATGATACTACCGGTAAACTATATATGAGGGGTGATGATAGATACTTGATGAATTTAGTCAGTGTTTATGATACTACCGGTAAACTATATATGAGGGGTGATGATAGATAATTGATGAATTTAGTCAGTGTTTATGATACTACCGGTAAACTATATATGTGGGGTGTCGTTTATTGGCTAAATGTAAACGACTTTGAAGTGTATCGTTATCGTCTTCAATGTACAAGGAAATACAATGTATCAAAATGAACGTGCGATATTTTTAAAAAGGAACTTTATTTTTTCAAATATTTTGTCTTTTCACCTACCAATGGACTCCTGTGTAACCTAGCAGTAATTCTGGCTGCAATAAAGCATGGGTATGGTCAAATCTTGTCGTCGAGTGGCTATCATTAATATCCCTGTGTGCTTGCGGTCCTTAACCGTTCCAGAGACCTGTTATCGTTCAGGTAGCCTTACCATGATTGAAGGGTGGTAAAAAAATTGCCCGATAACATCAGAAGGACTCTAACACCCATTCCGAGCAGCCCGACTGCTTCAGACCGTGGGTGTTCAGGCAAATATGGCATGTTTAATCTTCTTGTATATGTTTTAATTTGATGAGTTTTCATAAATGGTATAGCTACATTGTCATTCGGCAATATAAATGGTCGGCTTTGTGATTTCCCACGTGCTCCATGTGCGAAACATTGATTTTACACTAAACTGGTAAAGACCGGTTAAAAAACATTAATTTTAAGTATGTTGGCAAGTGCTGTGATGTCAAGGTTGTAACGTATGTATAATTTACATTAAGCGAAAACAATATATCGCATTTATTTAGGAAATTATTACCCCCGAAAACAAAGTTTTGCATTTCGTTTGTCACTGAGTGTATTGTAGGATATAATAACGTCACGACGTAATCCAACCAAGTGTCATTAGGCCGATTCAAGTAGTGTCAAGGTAATGGAATGAAACTTGCTGTGTGGTGCGATAGGGAAGTTTGTTTTTTGTAGGTAAGAATTACTTTGTTGTTGTTACAATTTATTATTAAGCGTTGACAGAGAGTTTGTTGCAACTGTATCTATCATTTGCGCACATGTGTTACAATTTTTTCGTAATACCAGGGTTGAAAATATGCTGCAGTAATTGACTGTTCATATGGTCGCCAAAGTTTACATTTTTATAAAGTATGTACACGTTAAATCAAGGAAGTAACACAATTTCTCATCCGTGAAATGCTCGTGAATACATCCAGAATAAGACGTAGATGTATTGTGTTTAAATTAAAAGTGTCCGATCATTGTGTCCTGAATATTCGTTGTTTTTATATCGTGGGGTAATTATTTAAAATTTAAATGTACAATTAACTTTCATAGTTGTGAAGGCATTTCACTGATGGAACATTAATTGATAATTAAATGTAAATATTTGTAGAAGTTTGGAAAAGGTTGTAGGTGTGAGGTAAGATATTTGAATGTATTAATACTATTAGAATGTAGTATCTGATTTATTGCCAATTTGGTGTTTATTTATGCATTACGTCGGTAATGAAATGATATTTTTCCCGACATCTTCCGTACCCTTTAGGGAAAGTTACGCCATAGTGATTATGAACCGTATGAACCCAGTTGCCATTTTTAATACCTATAACCGACCAAGGGAATAAAAGTACTGGATGTTTTGTAATAATTATGTTTTTCAACGTATGGAATGGTGGTATATATTGTGTTATTACCCCTCACGTTAATCGTAATGTTAATTTCCCATAGACTAACAGGTAGTATTCTTACTGTTTCAATCATGCGAATTGGGGCGGTCCTCCATAAAACAAATAAAAACCAGTACATGTTACTGATTGACGATCAATGAAGTTTTGAAAACTTTCATCTACACACTCCGCAAAATTTCTAAACGGTGATTTTGCTCATACTAAAACGGGGGAAAAAAGGTACGTTATTGTAAAGATTCTCGCGCGCACGCGCTGTTGGTGTTCAGTTTTAAGTATGCTCATTTCAGGACCCAGCCGACGCAAATTAATGATTTACAGCGTTATATGAACTGAAATTCACATTCTAATTGTACTACTAATCAATGTTCAATAATAGTAAAATAATAAACGTAATCAAACCCCCAATATCACTGTTTTCTTGGTATTTGCCGATACCGGAAGTCGACGCTCATAACAAAAACTGGTATGTGACGTAATGTTTGCTAAGCGACGTCGTGTTTGTTTTCCGACGTCGTTTAAAATGTCCCGCCAAAATGTCATACTTTTGAAAAACATACTAATAAAGTGTTGTTTTTATGCTATAATAGCGTTTACGCATGCTTTTTCTTGCTATTACTCTGCAGATTTAATAGCACCAAAAAGCATACGTTAACCCTACATACATACATTTATAGCAACCTGATGATAAACTTTTTTTAAATATCTGAAATACGGGCGATTACGTATACTGGAGCACACGGATAATTTCAAACAATTTTTTTATATTTTCTAAAATATCTCAATTGTAGTACCTCCAAAAACCGTCAAAATGTTATGTCTGATTGCCTGATATCATTTATAAAGTCTGTTAAAATTCCAACGTCATACCCGATAAATAATGTTTTGTCGACATTTACATAATCGCTCTATATAGGATATAACGCGTAAAACGGGTCTTCCTGAATTTACGGAACCACGGGCTGCTATCAAAATCTTCGTGAAACTGGAATATATGTACGGCATCAGAGACAATACATGGTTTGAAACGTGTAGGTGTATGTCCTGAAATAAATATACAACGATTTATAAGTTGATTTAGTGCTTTCGTGTAAGATACCAGAAGTTGACAACCGAATAAAATACACCCGGTATTGGTGACGTTGGTTCGCAACGTCGTCGAAGAGGGCCAGCGCTATATAATAGCGGATATAGCAAAATACTTAGATAAACCTTGTGGGACAGCGCACACTATATTAAACAAACAATTGAAAATGCAAAAACTATTATCACGATGGTTATCCAAAAATAACTACGTATTAGTCACTCGAGAAGCGAAAATGAGTCAAACGTTAACGTTAGTATTGACAAACGTGCTGCAAGTTCGACGTCGTTCTGAAATTACCTCCCGTTTAATTGAAAATAGAACAACATTAAAACCTCAAAATAATGATACGGAAGAGTGATAGATAAGTCAAATTGTGTACAGACTTTTTTTCATTAGTTATCTTCAGTTTGCTTAAATTATGGCGTTTCAACTTTAGAGACGACATTGATTTCCTATGGCGATTTGCGTAGTAACTGTCAGAAACCCAGATAAATTTTAAAAGTCGATTGTTTTCTGTTCATTTCAACACCTCAACCATACAAACTATTGGAATATCACTTTGCCATATAATTAATTACTGCCTACTCGTCCATATGAGATGATTGTTAATTATGTTTTATTTTTAAAATTAAGGGTTTTTATAATTACAATTATTCATATTTTATGTGATTTCTGGTTCTGACGGTTGTTGTTTAGTATCTACAATGTTTGAGCGTGAGAATAGCAAAATCTGCATGAAATTTTCATGTTTATGTTGTTAACACATTTCTTTTACATTTACTATTAACAGAATATATTTTGAATAATCATTGAGTAGAATTTTGTCAGTATATTAGGTGACACATTAGAGATCTTGTTTAGTATATTAGTGGTTGGTATTGTAGGTATAAAATGAAACCTTTTCTGGTGATATTTGATTAAATTACGCGGGTTTATCAGAATAATACGAACCAAACACTAGATGGAATACTTAACATATTGCTGAAAATTTATATTTTATAAACACCACGGTACAGCGATGGTGACAATTGACATGGATACATCGATGGGTTAGAATGAGAAGGTCGTAAGTAAAAATTGATATTTTGAGAAAACAAGAAAAACTATCTGACATTAAGTCTTTGCTTATGGTAAAACACACTTTCACAACTTCAATTTGGTCAATATTACAAGTTCCGATGTTCATGAAAATATAGTCATATGAAGCGCCTGGTAGTGCAGATTTCCAAAATGTATCAGTAATATAAGGTCGTAAGTAGTAGTTACGACCTTCTCATACTAAGACAGCGACATGTTTGATAGCAAAGTCTGGATAATGGCTTACATAAAAACGTGGTATGGTTAATATTTATAGAAATGCTTAAACATTATTATTAAATGTTTCAGTAAACTATAATAATACATGAAGTTATTTTTTTTTTCAGATGTAACCCGATACATGTAATATAATACTCAGAATGAATGCTCTAAGCCATGTTCTACTACTTGTATTGATGTGCCGTTGTCTCCTCCGTAAGTAGTAAACTTATTGTTGACTTGAACCAAAGACTACTATTTTTTCCAAATATAATACATGTATTAACTATTATGTAAATCCAATATCATAAAAGTTCTCAGGAAATTAAAGACATTAGATTTAAGCAGCGTAGCATTAATTCCATATGCTGATGTAACATTCTTAAGTTTACAAGCATTGTTTCACTGAGGCACAGTTGTGTTAAGCAGTGTTTTTATTAATATTTTGATTGATTAGTCATTTAGTAATTCGGGAATTCATATTTCAGTTGTAACAGCAATAGAACAAGGTTGTGAGAATTGTGGATGTTGTATAGATAAGGTGTGTGCCCGTGAATATGTCCAAGGTTATTATGTGAAAGATTACTGTACACACGGATGCATTGATGGTATTGGAGGGACCAAATGTTATAACAAATGTCCTGACGATTGTGTCAAATGTGAACAAGAAAAAGCCAAAAACTGTGCAACATGCGAGACTGGAATGTATATATCAACTGTTACAAGGGATACTAATCAGGGACCACAGTCATTTCAGGGTTGTGAGGATTGTCCAAACACTTGCAAGACATGTGATTCAGAGACTAGTTGCCAAGAGTGCGAACATCGATACTACAATACTGGACAATATAACGACTGTTCTCAAGAATGTCCTACTAATTGTAAGAAATGTACATCATCAACCAACTGTCAGGAATGTTACACTCCGTTCTACAATCAAGGAACCACCACAGACTGCTCTCTGTCATGTCCAGGGAATTGCATTTGCTCATCGCCCGGTATTTGCTCATCTTGTCTCGATAGTTTCTTCAACATACACGAACAATGTCTAATTGCCTGCCAAGGTACATGTTAGACATGTTCTGACCAGAGGCATTGTCAGTCGTGCAAAGATGGTTATTACAACAGAAATGATATTTCAACCAATAACGAAGTGAATGATTGCTCACAGCGATGCAGAGATACCTGTTCCCAGTGTACTTCGTATGATGTATGCACTACATGCAAGCAGGGACATTACGGATCGAACTGTCAGAACGATTGTTCCGTTGGGTGTACAAATGGTGAATGCAATGCAATCGATGGATCGTGTGAGTGCAAGGAGGGATTTGCAGGCAGTCTTTGTTATGAATGTACGCCTGGCAGATATGGTGAACTGTGTGACGTTCAGTGTGTCGGTGCATGTATGGACATGGTTTGTGACAGAATAACAGGACATTGTGTTAGTTGTAAAGCGGTTAATATAACAGGTGATGTATGTGATAAATGCATACATGGTGTGTGGGGTACCAACTGTTCTTCTATATGTCCAACATATTGTGACGGACATTGTTTGAGAAGCTCTGGCCACTGTGAATCATGTGAAGGGAATTTTCAAGGCAACACATGCAACCAATGTTCAGCTGGTTATTATGGAGAAATGTGTGATCTGGTATGTCCAGTTCAGTGTTACGACAAACTTTGTGATCGCTCTACAGGCACATGTGGATCATGCAACCAGAATTATGCCGGTCAGACGTGTGAGGACTGTATTGCCGGATTACATGGGCTGACCTGTGATGTTCCATGTTTATCCACGTAATGTTCTAACAACATATGTAATAGGCAAACTGGTAATTGCTTATCGTGTCCAAACGGTTTCTATGGATTGCAGTGTAACTTAAGCTGCTCCCAGGGATGCAAAGGTAATGTTTGCGATTATGCATCGGGCGCTTGCTTTGACTGTAGAAAGCCATATACTGGGGACAAATGTTGTCTTGCTAGTGGAAATTGCCGTTACTGTTCTTCACATTCAGTATGTGAAATGTGTAAAAATGGTTTTTATGGAGATATATGCGACACACCTTGCCCAACTTCATGTTATATCGACGATGAAGACACACAGTGTCAAAAAAATAATGGAATATGTTTAACATGCCCAAACGGTTTTCATGGCGATTACTGCAACTTGACTTGCAGTGAAAGATGCGCAAATAATCGTTGTGATAGGGACGGTGGACACTGTACTTATGGTTGCACTGGTGACTACGAGGGTCCTACATGCGCACAAGGTAATATAAAAGTGATTTATTTACGACTTATGTACATACATATTTACACATATACAATTGTAATAATTGTAGACATAACGTAATAGTGCAGGCTTAATATATATATCCCTTAATGTATTAACTTAACAGGCAGCTTTCCGTTCATTGTTAGATAAACAATGCAAATCGTGAATTATGTAAAGGTAAAACACCGTCATGGCTGTTGTCATTCGATCTTCATCTTCCTTGTCCCAAAGGTATTTCGGTTTTGAAGGCTATCGAATGTATGAAAACGACACACGTAAACAAACTGTGTATATATACAGTATAAACACTGGTCACGCAACTTACACATGTCAATAACATGCAATGGTACAACACTCTATAGCCATGATCATATTTCAGTTGATGACACTGCACGTATTGTTGGTATTGCTGTTGGAGTTTCATCTGCCACCATTGTGGTTGTTATCATCATATTGCTAGCAGTATTTTGTTTCATCTTCCGGAGATGGTAAGCTGACTCATTGTTATTATATATAATAATGTATTCATGTGAAAACAAGTCTGCCTATATGAAATGATATGAAGAAATCGGACAGCATTCGACTTACGTGGCCAAGATAGAAACTATAACACTATAACACATCACAACTACACGGAGCAAGGCATTTAAAGTAATCAATCTTCATTTATGATAGGTAATGTTACTTAACTTATTTTCTAGCATGATATTCAGTAATCAATAACCTTGATTGCGAATAAAGTGAATATATACACATGTATACACCAACGCGCTCAAAGTTCTTACGCGTTTCAACAGTTGGACAAACATAACATTTTGTCCAGAACCCAACAGTTTTCAGAAGTTTGCACGACGATACCGAGTAAAACGATCTATATTTCATTAAAGTTTTCAGTAAAATTTCAGGAAACGAAAGAACAAGCGGGGAAAAGTGGTGGAATCAAGTTATGTTAATACAGAATTCCAACCAGAAACTCCTGATCAACAGGAGGACGCACAGACGGCTAACGGTATGTATATATAAAACAAAACTAAATGTATAAACAATAATCATGAAGTGGTGTACATATTTCTGAACTTTAACTGATCACAATGCAATGAGTGAAAAACATAGTGTATATTGATTTATTGTTAATGTTTGTGTCTGTTATAATAGACTTTACTGATTCTCCGAGTGTGTTCATTTTTGTACCGTATGTGTCATATTGTGTGTGTTGAGTGTTATCTACATTTTGTACCAACAAAGGTATGAGCAAATCAGACAGGGAAGTTAGCACTCAACCTAACCAGCTGAGCACAGAAATAAGAAACACCTCATAACTACCATAACTACACTGAGCATTGCCCGCACATAAGCAAAAGAAACAATTAAAAGTCCAAGTCCCCTCCGAAAAATACAGGATGACCCAATTTTACAAGAAAGTATATAATAACGGTTATTGCATGAGATTAAATGAAACGCAGCCACGACCCGACCAAGTTCTCCAAGGCCCCGCTGCACGGCCACACGTGTCTTACAAATATACATTATCTGTTACCGTTTTTCCTAACTCAATGTAACTGTGTAAAAGAAGCTCAGTGGTTAGTACAAATATAAAGGATAGGCCTCTTTGTTTTCATGTTCAGTTGCATAATTAAAGATATGTTTTTTGCATGTGTTGCATTATTGTATTTTAGTAAACTTTTAGTTAAATCAAATGAAATACGGATTTTTACATTCCAGAATATGAAGTATTGGGTGCAAGAAATCAAATGGACGAAACAGAGTATGATGCGATCAAATAACAACACAACTGATAACATAATAATAACTACACAGCGGATAGTACCTTTCACCCATTAAGTGACATATGAATTTATAGTATAAATGTATTTTGTTGTCGTTAAATAAAACTGTAAATGAAATACTACATTTGTATATTGATATTAGGGTAAGGTGTATTTTGGAAACAACAGTATGTAGCATTGACTTAATAAATATGTGATATATTTTATCATATCACATTACCCATTGGTGATTGTATTGTATTGTGGACCGGAGAACTTTCATGAAATTGAATATATCTTGAATCTTTAAACTTGAACGTGGTACATACCACATTTTCTTCAAATAACACACTAATTACATTCCATGTATCCTATCTAGTATCCTAAGATAGCAGGATTAGACAATTGATAACCTAGATCACTATTGCAATAGTGTGTGTAAATTAATTTTCTATATACAAATTTGCATATCGAGTGTTGTCTACAAGACCAGCGTGCATGTCCTTCTTTGATAGCAGGCAGTTACGACAGTCTTATTTGCAAAACTTCAATATACTCGTATATCATGATAAGTATGCGTTATATAATGTTTCTGATCGATAGTAGTTGGACGGCGATACATTCAGCTAAGTTTCTTCCGTCAATATAGCATTATTGTCTTTATCTCATGCGCTTGTAATTGTGTACTTCTGTGTACTTTGCATAAAATATCAAATTTCATCAAATACAATTTTTACATTGTTCCATTTTCACTGTGCATTTATAACATTTGTGTACATGTCTGATGAAGATAACTATTTTTGTTTTCTGAATTTGTAATTTCGTCTTTGGTTTGATGCATTTTACAGCATGTACGAGTAAGTCAGGGACGTGTGTTATTGTTACATTGTAGATGTGTACTCGTTTATTTCATAGCGAGAAATGAAAATTGTAAGTGGTTTATTTATGAAGAATTTGGCCTGTGAATGTAACCATAATTAATTCAGTAGTTTTTGTTCCGTTTTTGATATTTGGTTTTGAAACGTCTTGTACCAATAATATCATATCCCGTTTCATTAATCAAGTCAAATATTATTCGATAATAATAATTGGTGTAGCATGAATAAACCAAACACGATGGTAAACAAAATAATTATGAATAACACAGATCAGAAGAGAATGACATCGGTTGAAAATGTGAAAGTTGTAGCAGTACTGCATATCATTGCTTTGTTTGATTGGATATTTCCACATATCGATGGCTTAAAATAATACACTTTCAAATTCTGATTTACAATGCGCTTCTGGTGAGCCTATTTTCATGAAAACCAGAACTTGTCATATTGACCCAGTTTTTGGTAGTTGTCTCAAAATATCGCCTTAGTACTTACAACCTCCTCATTATAAGCCATTGATATTTATAGTTATTTTGTTACATATGTGCATTATGTTAATTTTGAAAGTCCTTATTTGTATATCAATATTACCAATAAATAAGTAAAAGTAAATGTACTGTTCTTGTTCATTATTAGATCACACTGTTTTTGTTAATATTTGGATCCAAAAGAAACTATCATATTGGTCCCCAAGAATGCCAGTTTCGGAATTGTATGCCACTTTGATAACGTTCGTATATTTACACAATTAATATAAACAGCTACATGTAAGTTGTATTCCAGTGGTATAGAATGTCGTGTGGCCAAAATACGCATAATTGTTTAGTCGTAGCAGCAGGTTACAGAGAGATCAACCAAATACGTAATAAAAGTACTGACACAATATATATAATCAGCTACAGTATTTTAGTATTTCTTGATTTGCATGCATTACATTATTGCATGACTATCATACAATATGAAAATGAAAGTGAAAAAGGCTGATACAATCTCATTAAAATCACACCATTATTATGTTCCATTATTGTATGCTGTTGTATGATCTGACGACACACCGTATGGGGTCATGTCGATGTGAATTTTATGTCATCCAACCATAACGATTATTTAACATATCTGTAACTTAGGGTGTTTCATTTTTTGAAAATTTTCTCCGATCAAAAACCTTTTTTGCCCAACTGTGACCCTCCTCAGCAATGCAAATATACACAATTTCAGCTAAATTGGTCAATGTTTACATCTTGCCATTCCAACTCAAACTTTTAATCCAAGAGGGTATTATATCCAATATTGGATTATTTCATAATTTTCAAACTTGTGCAAAATATGTGATGTTGAATATCATTTTGAAGGGAATGATCAGAGGAACAATGCTGTAGAAGAAATCATAAGATTAAATGCGTTTATAAAGAGTTATGGCCCTTTCAAATTTGTCAAAAATGGCTTTTTAGGAAAGGACTCAAAAAGGTACATTCAATGGGACTAACAATATTGTTTGACTTACGTATTGTTCTTCGAATAGTTATGTCCACTTTTAATAATAATATAGTAATTTGTAGATTTTCCTCCATTTTGATCAGCGCACTGTCACTCTATGGTAGCTCGCAATCATAATGATACGCTTCGTCTGTGCAGTATTTACATAGTTGTTTATGTACCCCGTTTCTCATAGGCTGGAACCAACAGACAGAGCGAACGTGAAACCAACATAAATAGCGACGTTGAGGAGCCTCTACAATTTCAAAACCTAATTATTTTGCTTCGGGAAAGCACAATTTCCCCCTGATAGTAGATGGATTTGTTGAAAAGACCAAGCACGTGGCTACTCTTTCACCTGTTACAAAAATTAAGTGACTGGCTTACAATGCCGTCTTAGCAATGGGATTATGATTGGGTGTAACTTAGAACCCTTTTCATCTTCTAAATAAAGATCAGAATAAGAAAGTCCTAAGCACTGTGTAAATCTCAGTGAAACTTGTACGCAAATGTGAGACAGAAATCTGTTGCAGATTTGCTCCTTAAAAACTTGTTAAAATCATATTCAGTAGATTATGTTGCCAGGTGTATCAGGCTTTGAGGAGTATGTTCATTGTAGCAACCTTTGTTAGAATCCTGTTCCAGCCTTCAGCTGGTCTAGGGATTGATAAGGTTCCTACTCATATGATCATGTTATGGAGGCGCTCCCGGAAATATATTTTGTGTGTGAATCTTCAGTAGCTGGCTTGACTGAATGTCAACAAGTCTTTTGTTAATATTAAACAGGATATGTTTGTAACAAGACGGCCGGGCAAACATAACAGTCAAACACAAACAAGAACAACACTCTTGAACAAATTCTACAAGTTTATATACAAATAAACCAAAACAAATGACAATATATATAAGATGAATAAATGATGAAAGGAAAAGGTATAATTGTATGATATGAACAGAACCACTACACAATATATAACTGTTTGAATGTCCCTACACGTGGTATCAAATCAACAACTTGATTCAAAGTACTTTTCTGAAGATAAGGTAGTATATACAAGAATCCTGCAGTACATCCAATCCATATAAATCCCCTCGAATGGTTCTCTCTTGTAGAGATGGGATGTTCTTATAACAGGTCCGTCCTGGGAGTATATAACATGGATCGTAGGGAATCTGCAATAGTTCCGAGGTCACACCAGGTAGGTACTTCCGGTGGACAACCAGTTTCAAAACTTCCGGTGGATAAACCAGTTCATCTGACCACGTCTAAATGGCCAGGTAAGATGATCTTCACCAGGTATTAATATATCATCTGGGATAAGCTAAAATATACAACACATGGTTAATACCATACAAAATAATTAATAGGGGAGATAACCCCGGGTACACCGTAACATACCTATGGTCCCAAATACAATATGCTACGTCATAGCATGCACAATGTTTAGTCACCGATCATAGTCACAGATACCTTCGTTAAACCTCTAGAAAAACATTAATTAATGATGGATGAAATGATACAGTACGAAAAGAAAGTGTACTTAAGTAACTGCAGCTCACACCACTTACATTAATATTACAATATATCAAATGATAGCCGGCGTTATCATACACTGTACTAATCATACAACAACTGAGTCGTAGTGATCAACAGAAATATCTTTAGATAGTTATAAATAAGACAACATCGGCTTTCCATAGTTTCAAAAACAACCACATGAAAAGTTAAATAAAATGCGAACTATTCCTATAGCATAATACATGAAATACATTAGATTCCTCGGAATGCAACAACATCATTGAGACGCTAAGCAAAAACCCTTAACTGGGTAAAAGCTTAACTCACATTATTCGACACTGAGTACAAAATGTTTTAGAACGAACCAATAAAACTCCCTAAACATTTATCAAACCCACATCAGAAAGAAATCACATTAAGTTAGAATAAATCACTACAAATGAATACATCTTACCCCACAATTCTTGAGCATAATAATATTTCTTCCTTCTGATTTCTGGGTTGTGCACAGGGAAAAAATATCGTACGATATTCAATTTATCAGAACAAATAATGAGGCCCGTACACGTAGTTTATGAAAAATACCACTTGGACCAATATCACAAACGGACTCTCCAGAAATTCCCTCTGAGTGTCCTATAATATTTTTGTGGCGAATCCAGGGGTTTTCGTCGAATATTCGTAAGAGATAAAAAATATTAGTTGCTTCTGGCGTTTGCTATTGTTCAAGGTCTCGGATGTTGTTCTGGGTAGCAGCTGCATGTTTTGTTGTGGGCATGGCTATTGTTTTGTAAACAACTGTAGACTTCTGATGTTCAGTTTGGCACGTTCCGAACAAGGAATCATATCCCGCAATCTGGTTTCCATTGTTAACAATGTCGCGAAAATAGGTGCCCAAGCTCCAATTGAATGCTAGTGTCCTTCCTAGACACTTGATGACCCCACATTTAGTTACAATCTGGTTTCATCAAGCTTGGCTTTCGTAGATGTAATTATACACATCTTGTTAGATGGAAGCTTATTTTCCATCTACTATATCAGGATCGCCAATAGTGTAACTATGTGAGGTCTCCCTGTGGAGGAGATTGCTGTCGTCGTGGCTATGTATGTATATTATACTGTCATCGGCAACAGTTTTTAAGATATCGTTTATGTATACCAGAAATAGTTGTGGGCGTAAACAGACCAATGTGGCACTCAGCATTTCAGATTTGCATTGTTCGACTATGCTCCATACGTTGACTATTAGTCATGACTTGATCCTAATGAGACTATTTTCTG
The DNA here is from genome assembly GCA_963678985.1 of Spisula subtruncata. Lineage (NCBI taxonomy): Eukaryota > Metazoa > Mollusca > Bivalvia > Venerida > Mactridae > Spisula > Spisula subtruncata. Next base: position 10,286,101 of record OY787677.1, on the reverse strand, counting down.
GTGTCATAGTGCTTCATCATCAGAAGCAGACTTTTATGTAGAACTTTGTTAAACACTAGGACAGATTCTAGCAGAATCGAAAAGATACTGTTAATTGATTTTAATTGTTTTGTAAATGTTAATGCTGAAGGGGATAGGTGTGAGGTGGGTACATTCAGAACTATGCAAATACTACAACAAATGGGACCCATATTTGACGCATGTATCATTGTTTGGACCTGCTGTAGAGTGAAACTCACTGATATTTAGCAAGAACATAATGGAAGATACATGAACCCTAATATGATAAATTATTATACAAGTATCGTGTGTTATTAAAGAGTGGATACAACATATAACTAAATAGTTTGCTTAGTAGTATTATGTCCAAATGAATGTGCTTTCTTGCTCAATGGATATGCTAAAGTACACATACTATATTTTAATGTACTTCAAATCTAAATACATGTAGTGAAAATTGTTTAAAACCCTTTTTAATCCTAGGAATTCTTTTCAATCATTGTTCCTCTGACCATTCCCTTCATAATGATATGCAACATCACATAGTTTGTACAAGTGTGGAAAATTATGAAATAATCCAATACCATCTTGGGTCAAAAGTTCGAGTCGTAAGGGCAATGTGTAAGCAATGACAAAATTTGGCTGAAATTTTGTATACATGCATCAGTTGAGGAGGGTCCAAGTTGAGCAAAATAGGGTTTTTGTTCAGAGAAAATTTTCAAAAAAAATGAAACACCCTACTGTAAGTGCGGTGACAAAATTGGACGTGTGGCGTAATGGTGCGTTAATGAGGTAATTTGAGCGTTAAATGTTGTCATATCTCTAATAACGTAAAGGAATAGAGCACATTTTAGGATAGTTATGAAATTGGGGCTGACTGAAACACACATATACAAACAGCTTTGTGTCTAAACAGACTAACTTAAACTACCATAATGTGTATTGTAGAAAACATAACTCATGACATGATGCAACCATGTATCATTAGGCCGATTCACGTCCTATCAAGGTAATGGAATTGAACTCTTTGTTAAAGCGGTAGGGAAGTTTGTTTGTTTGTAGTTAAGAATTACAAGTACTTAATTTGTGTTATAATACACACGAAGCGTTGACTGAAAGTTGCAATTGTGTCTATCATTTGCGTAAATGTGTTAAAATTATGTCGTAATACCAGAGTTTAAAATATGCTACAGTAATTGACTGGTCATATTGGTCGCATAAGTTTATTTGTTATGCACACGTTAAATCAAGGAAGTAATTAAATTTCTCATCCGTGAAAACTCGTGAATAAATTTACAATTAGACTATGGTGTGGGTTTAAAACAGTGACGTCCACCCGATTCATCATATCTGGCTTTTAGATGATATCATATCGTTGTGTAATTATGTTAAGGAGAAAGTCCAAGTAACTGTCCATTCCTGAGAAATAATGGAGACGAGGCCCCGAAGGGGCCGAGTATTCATTATATCTCAGGAATGGACAGATACGCGGATTTTCTCTGACTTAAAATACACCAATACTGTAACATGTAAATTTGATTTTCTGAAAAGATGCTGTTAATGTCAAAATTGAAAGAAAATGCATTTTTCCAAAAAAGTCTCCCCTGATGTACCTCTTATAAATAGAAGATTAAAAATATGAACATGACTGAGCGAGAAGATCATGCTTTTTTCATGAAACCAGTGAACTAATACAATAACTCTCCATTACTTTAAAATGGTGTGTAGTCCATACAAACACATGTTGTGAGTTATGTGTTACACGATCAATCAATGGTCATTTACCCAGTGTCACTTGATGTTATAACACGGTGGACATTATTCAGACTTTGTTTCAGTCAGAGGATATATTTTCGTGCATAAACTATACATGGATATTTATAATTGATATGCAACTTGATGGACATAACTACAATGTTTTGATTCTTCATTTTTCATTCCGAAATTATATTAATGTTAAAAGCTATTTAGTAACAGCGGGTTGATTTCATTTTCTACTTTCGTTGTGGTTTGAGCATTTTTATCTGTCTTTTGTTTTCATTTTTCTGTGTTCCGCTCTTTCAGCTGAGTGCCGTTTTTCCTGCAAATTGCATTGCCCTTTTTGTGAACACATACATTTTGTAATGCACCAGTCAGTTGCATCCACGGCCTAAACCCCTGCGTATGGCTGCGATGTTTTACCCTCCAGCTTCCCACGCACTGCCGGGGAAATGTTGGGATTTTTTTCACCGAACCAATACCTTTGGGACAATGTAACCTAAAAGTTAATTTCCCGACCCATCTATTTGGGATGGCGGGCAATAAATGTAACTCACTGGTGTATAATTATACATTATTTACAATAATTCTCCATTACCTGTTAATACATTCAATAAAAATAATTCTCCATTTTTTGTTAACACTACGTATGTGTGTTATGTTTTTCAGGCCTAGAGAGTTGTCTTAACAATAACTCTCCATTACTTCGTATACACATTAAATTGAATGTGTGTACGAAATAATGGAGAGTTATTGTTAAGACAACTCTCCATTCCTGAAAAATAATGGAGAGTTTATGAATGGGTTAATCCCCTGGGTGTATTTTAATTAAACTTAAAAAGTACAATATTTAACTTCCATAGTTGTGAAGGTATTTCGCGGATCGAATATGAATTGATAAGTAAATGTGAATATTTGTAGAAGTTTGGAATAAGATTGTAGGTGTGAGGTAAGACATTCGAATGTATTAATACTATAAGATTGTAGTATCTGATTTATTGGTGTTTATTCATGTATTAGGTCGATAATGAAATAATATATTTCCCGACCTCATTCGTCACTTTATGGGATATTAACGCCATAATGAGTATTAACCGTATGAACCAAGTTGTCATTTTTAATACCGATAACCGACAAAAGGAAATACATGTTTGGTTTGTAATAATCATGCTTTTCAACTTGTAGACTGATGATAATTGTGGACAATTGTGCTTTATACAGGTATACGTCCGATAAGAATTCAATGCACATAGATGTACTGATAACATTGATTGTAAAACACGTAGATATACAAATCGGAATATTTGAAATGTTCACACGTCAGAAAACCTGACATTACAACCAAAGCCTGTATTGGTTATGCTTCCACATGTGCTATGTATGTAAATGTTACTACATGTAAATTTCAAGTTTTGTGCACGTTTATTATTATCAGTACGTTACTATATGTCTTTCCAAATTCTTCATTAGTAAATACAATTATAGAATTTCCGCTCATGCATCCGTCCAAACAATTAAATGTAGGTGGGACAGTCCTCCATTAAACAAATTAAAACCAGTGCATGATACTCATTCACGATCATAAAAAACTTTCATCTATACTAGTGGTTGTCATAGTGGATATAAAATAAAACAATCATAGTTGATATTTTATTCAATTACGCGAGTTTATGAGCATTATACGAACTCAACACAACTATTTAATACATATTTCCGATAATATTACCATTATCATAAACACCAGTTCTACGGTTTAATTGGTATAATCGGCATGTGAAATGCCTTTGACTAATTTTTACTTTTGTAAACACCAATGATACAGCACCGGTGACACTTATATAGAAACATGTTTGGTAGCAAAGTCTGAATACTGGTTGTTATACAAACGTTATATTGTAAATGTACTTAGAAATTCTTAAAATAGTAACTCAATTTTTCCGAACACTATAATAATAGTTGTTTGATTATTTCAGATGTAATATTCTACTTAGAATGAATGCTCTAAGCCTTGTTCGACTACTTGTATTGGTGTGCCGTTTTCTTCTCCGTAAGTAATATAGGATCCATCATGAGTTGTCTTTTGAGATCAACATTTCTTAAACGAGTCTAGAAAACAAAAAATATTTATCGATCCTTAGCTGAGCTTAATAATTTGTTTCGTGACGAGTTTAAGAAATATTGATATCATCGGTAACAAATGACGGATCCTTTTTAGAATATTACCGTAGTCAAAACGTCAGATTTTAAGCCGATGACGTTACGTTTTCGGCCAGAAAAGCTTTTGACGTCAATAATTTGTTATCACACACGTTGGAGAAAGTTGTTCCATAATTTATTCGCACATGTAATATTGCGTTATTTATGTAATAAATGTGTATACTTGCACTAAAAACGTTAAAATAAGTAATGTTTCAAAATGTTTGATTATTATTTATGCAAGCCCATCATTACTTATAGATTCAGAAGGATAAGTCCGTTGCGTTCCAAAACGCTGCCAGTCATACAGCATAAGTCATAATTCGATCTTGTATATCAATAACAAAGGTGCATTTTATGTTGACGTGAAACAAAGACTACTACTCATGCCAAACTTAAGTAAACCATTATGTAAACCCAAATTATCTATTATCTAGGTGTCTTGTCAGCTATTTAAGCCGCTGAAGCCAATTTCACATCTTAACATACAGCGTAATTATGTACGTCTTAATTCCATACGTTGAGTTAACATTCATAATTGCACAGTTTACAAGCATTGTTTCAATGAGACCTACATGTTAAGAAGTACAATATTCGAATTTTAGTTGTAGCAGCACCCGAACCAGGATGTAAAAATTGTGGATGTTGTGTAGATAAAGTCTGTACCAGTAGGGAAGTTTGTACACACGGATGCATTGATGGTATTGGCGGGAATAAATGCTACAACAAATGTCCAGATGATTGTATCACATGTGAACAACAAATATTCAGAAACTGTGCAACATGCAAGGCCGGAAAGTATATTTCCACTGTCACTAGATATGTCAAAAATATTCAAAGATATTTTGATGGTTGCATAGATTGTCCATTCAGTTGCACAACGTGTACATCAGAAACTACTTGCCAGGCGTGCAATGATCGACACTACAACACTGGACAATATAACGACTGGTCCCAAGAATGCCCTACTAATTGTAAGACATGTACATCATCCACCAACTGCCAGGAATGTTACACTCCGTTCTACAACCAAGGAACCACCACAGACTGCTCTCTGTCATGTCCAGGTAATTGCGTTTGCGCATCGCCCGGTGTTTGTTCATCATGCAAAGACGGTTTCTTCAACCTTAATCAACAGTGTGTCAGTTCTTGTCCATATTTATGCAAGTCCTGCTCTGATGAAAACACATGCCAGTATTGCAAAGATGGATATTACAACAGAAGAAGTAGTTCTTCCAATAACAATGTTACTAATTGCTCGCTTTCGTGCAGAGAAACATGCATTCAATGTACGTCTTACGATGTATGCACTACATGCACTAAGGGACATTACGGATCGTACTGTCACAACAATTGTTCCATGGGCTGTACAAATGGTGAATGTAATTCAAATGATGGAACTTGTAACTGCAAAGAAGGTTTCACAGGCAGTGATTGTAATGATTGTACGCCTGGCAGACACGGTCAACAGTGCGAAAAGCAATGCCCTACTACATGCAAGAACAACATGTGTAAGCGAGACTCGGGGAACTGTCTAGAATGTAAATCAGCCAATATTACAGGTGTTAAATGCGACATGTGTATGATTCATACTTGGGGTGCACTGTGTTCGCAAACATGCCCAACCAATTGTCAAGGACAATGCGTAAGGAACACTAGATACTGTGCATCGTGTGTTGGGAATTTTCAAGGTAGTTTATGTAACGAATGTTCTGCTAGGTATTTCGGTGAAGTGTGCGACAAGGTCTGCCCTGAACAATGTTACGAATCTCTTTGTTATCGTCTTAATGGAACTTGCCGATCATGCAATCAGAATTATACCGGTTCTACTTGTGAAGACTGTGTTTCTGGTTTCTATGGACAGGCTTGTAATGTTCCTTGTCCCTCAACTAAATGCGAAAACAACAGGTGCACTCGGGAAACGGGCGTTTGTATATCGTGTCAAAACGGTTTCTATGGACTAGAATGTGAATTTAACTGTTCGCGTGGTTGCAATGGTAATGTTTGCGAGTTTGGTTCAGGCACGTGCGATTGCCAGGGTTCGTATTCTGGGGACAGATGCTGTGTCGATGGTGGACATTGCCGTGACTGTTCTTCAAGTTCAGCTTGTGAGACATGTGATAATGGTTACTTTGGGACCAATTGTGATAAACCTTGTCCAAGTGCATGTGCTTCCGATGGATCAGACTCACAGTGTGGACAAACCGAGGGGAAATGTTTAGCATGCTCGGGTGGCTTCCATGGTGCTCATTGCAATAACACGTGTAATAATGGATGTGCAAACAATCGCTGTGACCAGGACTGCGGGCACTGTGTCGATGGATGTGCTGGTGATTTCGAAGGTCCTACTTGCGCCCAAGGTACATGTTATATTTTCGAACGATAAATAGACATTGTAACTAGGTGAATTAAGCAATGGTGAAAATTTATTCATTATAGCGAGTCGTTTAAAATTGAAAACGTGGAACTAAGCAAACAGTTGGTATTTGACATTTGTTTAACACCTTGGGTATTATTTGAGCTTACATAGATACCTGAACGCGTACATGTAATGTGATGCCTCGTGCTCGAAAATGTATCATTTGCAGCGACAAATGCAATGTCCTTTATTAAGCATTTAATACTCAACTTTAAAATGGATTATTTGTACAATAATTATGAACAGCAAACATATTTGTCGCCTCGGTGACTTTCAAAACTTCCTGATTTACAATAATTTGATTCTTAATGTCCTATTTATGGTAAAATTATAACCTGGGCTGTTTATGAATGTAACAATATAAAAAACGTTTGCAAACAATATAGTTGAATAAACATGATTTTTATGAAATAAATACTTAAACACGTCTAGATACACAAAATGTAGCATGGACCCATTGTTAAAAAAACATGAAATGACAAAGCAATTATTCACAAGGATAAAACTTACTAGGAAGATAATAGTATTGTACTAACAGGCAAGTGTTTGAATTGAGGTAAAACTAGTATTACATCATAAGAAACTTGAGAATGAAATCATAAACATAGGATACACTATGCATGTAATGATCTCACACAAAAAAACGAAGTATGAACTTGTTTTTACAAGGTTACTACGAGTACATACGTACAATAACTATCACCCATTGTGTTAACTAAAAGAGAATTACGCTGCTTATTATGTGTGGGGCTTCAAACGTTGAATGAGTAAACGTAACGTTGTCGAAATCTTTAAATGTATTGAAAACGATAACTCTTAAGTCAGTTATTTTTATTGAAAAGTTAGGGAATTCAGCAAGTCCTGATGTCAGAGAAGGTAACATAACTTTGGAGAACGCACACACATTCTGAACATGTTGTCACCATTGAATTACATTGTAGAGTACTCCATAGGAAGGAAATCAATTATGCATAACCTGAAGAAAATATAACTAACCTTTAACCTCATCTCACGTTTCAATATTGTATCACTTTATGATTTAAGTGTGTAGCTTGTTCATCTATATTTTGTATGTGGATTTCTTTAAAAATCTTCTGATAGAGGTAATAAAATATAAATAGTACTATTTACACTTTCAGCTTTGACTGAGCCTAAGCCAATTGTTCCTGCAGTTGCTGGAAGTGTATCAGCCGTTGTTGTTATAATAGCAATAGTTATCGTGGTGATCGTCATCCGTAGACGGTGAGTTACGTGTACATACATTAATTATCGTTTGATTGACCCAGCGCCATTTTATGTTTAATCTTTGCCTGAAATACAAACTTTAATACTTTTACCACAATCAATCGATTCATATGTGTTGTGTTTTGGACATTAATTTTGAGGGATGTTGGTCTGTTGAATCGTGTATTGCGCCTATTTCGATTTTCAACCCAATGTGACTATATGTTTGCCCTCCATCAATCTGTCAGTTAGTCGATCAAGAAATGCTATGCTCTACCATAACGCAACAAGTCTTCAAGCTAGGTTTATGAAACTTTGTATGGAGATTGGGACAAATAAGGCAATTGTGCAAGTCTTTTTTTGTTTTGATTAGGACAAACATATAGATGCCATGGCAACAGGAACATCGACAGCCTGGAAACCATGTTGGGCACTTATGTAGTGCTTGTAATTCCTAATCATTCAATCATGTTTTTTCTGTACTGTTTATCCGTAACCGTTTGGTGGATTTTATACAAAATTCGAGTATCGTCGGTTATTTTTCTGTGATGTTTTCATATACATGTATGACGTTGCACTGTTTTGAATAATGGTATTTCGTGTAAAATGCATCAATTTCGGCCTTGGAAGCCAAGAGTCTCAAACAGATTATAAGTGATATTTACAATGCAACCAATCACTTATTTTACCACACATAATTTGTACTAACTTAGCCATATGCTATGTTTAATTATTATGTCTAACAATATTCGTTTATACCTTTTAATAATTTAAATATCTGACCTTAAACACATGCCGTATATGTATCCGATTTATTTAAGTATTTTGAACGTGTCGGTTAACATTTTGGGTTTCGTGATGAAGTGTGTTATAATCTGTTTGGCTGATCTTGCTATTTGATATTGTGTTGTATGTTTTATAAAAGGCGAAGATATGCGGATAATCGTAAAGATGACTCAACAGATAAACAGAACAATGCACCAAAACTTCCTGGTAAGTCAATGCATTATTATCCTGTCGGTATATTTATAATAAAAACTGACACGCGATATTTCGCTGGCGTACACGTATAAGGTCGTACCTGCTTATAATATCCATGTAACTTTGAGATATGCATCCCAAGAAGCATACTTTTATTATGTCTTTATGTCATCAAATCGGAAGAGTTCATGTTGTCCATACTGAATTTGAAAACTATTTTAGACCAGTGTTCAGATAGTAACTATTACGGATGCTTTCAACTTTTATCAAAAGCGTGTCTCTCCATAACGCGAATAACCACAACATGACCGCGATGTTTCTTCTCATGGCGTAGGTCCGCTACAATGACGACATAATGATAACAAGGCAATGTAGCCTATGCCAATGATTGACATGAAGTAACTGAGCTTGAACAACACACACGTACTACTTTTGTAAAAAATTGTAATGATTAAAGTCCTTCAAAAAGACTACATAATGACACCAGCAACTTCTGACCCTGAAATAGCCCACAGGACTAGAATAAACACAATAAGCACACCAAACACAACATGGTCAGTCTGACTTTTGTAATGATTAGGATCCTGAAGTAGTGCTATGACGTGAACAAGCACACTTAGCACAACAAAGTAAAAATCACTGTTGTAATATTTAAGGTCCTTCAAAAAGACGACACAATGACAGCAAATCAATATATGCAAATACTGAACCTGCAATAGCCGAGCTAGAACCTGACATTGATCGTGTAGATGATGATGAGATAGTGGTTGATATACCAGAAAAACAGAATGCTGTGTATGAGAATGTTCCTACATCACATGTAGATGGACTTGATGCTTTTGTTAGAAGCAAGTCTGAAGATGACTATAAAGAGGAATTTGAGGTATGTACTCATACTACTGGCACTAATCTACAACTGACTAGGTTTATTGATAACACTAATATAATGATGAAAAAATAAATCAAACTTGATTTTTTTGTAATTTCTTTGTGCAATTGGGTCTCTTGCATTTTAGGCGGGGTTTTCGTCTTCAATCATATGTTGTGTGTGGGCATTGCTTCTTCGTGTTGTGTTTTGTTGACACTATTTCTGTACTAGACTGGTTACGTTGATGGATGCCGTCCCTGTCCGATTTCTTCATATCTATTTTTATTCTTAACGAAATACTAGTATATGCTACTATTGTGTTGAATCGAACACGGATAAAATAGTCATGGCTGAAACGGTTCCATTTGCAATGCTCAATTTCAAACGGATCGAAGTAATATGTATATTGAAAAGGTCTTACAAAAAGCTAAAATCAAATCTACAAACAAAATATAACTAAAACCTCAAGTAAGCTGTATTTCAAAAGATTCCTTCTTTGCTAACGTTATGGGATATTTATGTTACGTGGGGATATGTATGTAACGTTGTAGCGTATGTATTTTGTACATTCGGCTTATGTATGGGTCTAAACTTGATGTGCCGTAGAACATTTAAGTTCAATTGTACATTTATTGTGATGGCGAAATGAATGTTAATGAGCAATTTGCAAACATTTTTGTATATGCCCCAACGTTTATTAGCGATACAATTTATTCGATAGTTTCCGAGTGATTTCCTATGAATATAAGACAAGGTTTCCCTTATTTTTCCTTTTCATATTTAGAATAAATTCACTATGTCTTGACGCATTTAACACATACGTATTGTTTATACACAATGTATCTTTCCAGCAACTACCAAAGGGTCTTACACATAGCCACAGTGATGCAAGGAAACCGGAAAATTTGATTAAGAACAGATATAATGGCATATATCCTTGTAAGTCAAAGTTACAAACTGGCCTATTGTTTAAGATGTGTTTATTTATTGCAAGGCTTCAATCGCTCTAGTGGGTTCTGTCTAAAGCCAATCTCTTTCCTCGTCAATTCTAAATTGTAAGTTAAACCGCCCCTTTCTACATAAAAAGTAAAACAGTGCTTATACACCATGGATTTCTTGTTTTCTAGTTATCTTGTTGGTATAACAAACTAACACACACATTATTTACAGTATATGACATTATATTTTTGTATAACAGATGATCACTCCAGGGTCAAAATAATGGGTGATCCAAAGTTCTTCATCAATGCCTGTTTCATAGATGTAAGTATTATATTTCTTATACTACTGCCATACATGTACTTTAACAATTGTATAATATATTTAAAACAGTAACATCTACTAGAGATTTAATTGTTTTTTTAAAAGTATTTATTTAGATAGTCCTCTGTGGTATCATATACTACGCATGTAATTTGTAACGGAAAAAAATTAAACCGATATTAAACCAAAAACGTAACTTATAGGCCTACAAGTATATACATGTATACTTAAAACAGAATGAACATACCTGCTTAAAACACTACGGAGGCATTGCTTTATCGTCAACATGCCGGGAGTTATTGCAAAATAAAAACCAAACCTAGCCCGAGCCGTAATTATGTTCACTTACATAGTTGTTTGTGAATACCTGTAGGTAAAATACTACAATTAAAAGTTTGAATTTGAAATTTATTTTTGCCAAAAGTGTATAAATCGCTGACTTAGAATGAGAAGGTCGTGCTTATGAGACTAATACATATTTGAGACATTGTATATTGATGAGTCTATTTTCATAAAAAGCGGAACTTGTCGATTTGACCAAACTGAAGTCAAAAACGAGTTTTGCCGTAAGTAAGGATAAGTTTCCACTCAGAGTTTTCTTGTTTTCTCAAAATATCGATGTTGTACTTACGCCCTTCTTATTCTAAGCCATGAAACTGTCCTGTACTATTATATAAACAGATAATTGTATGTATTTTATTGTACATGCTTAATTGTCTCATCCTATTTATTATAGGGCTTCCAACAGAAGAATAAATACATTGCATCACTAGGTAGGTTTTGTATGTATTTGCTTTCTGAGAATACATAACACATTATTTACTTTTGCACTGTCTAGTAAAAACAGCTAATGGCTATTTGGAAACTTGAGTTGTGTCCTTGATTTGAATATGACGCATTGTTTTCTTATTCAGTTGTTCATTTCATTACTTTTCCCGTTAAATAGTGTAAACATTCACACGTAGTTCAAAACATCATACTCGAAGGAAAATAGCATCATACATTAGCAAATTGTGTTCTAGTAGTTTATTCATTACTGCTTGAAATGTTTCACATGTACAACACAATGATTTTATAGGTCCTACAGCTAAAGCTACCCTGCAGTTTCATACATTCTGGACGATGGTATGGCACATGGACACGGATGTGATAGTGATGCTAACCAATCTCATCGAACCAAGTGTAAGTAGGATTTAAATCAGACCATTACACTCCACTACTTTACACTGATATAGGAGTCATGTCAATGTAAACTTTACATCATCCAATCAAATCGCTACTTTAACAAATCCGGAAGTGCATAGACACTCTGATCTAGTTTACAATGAGAGAGATATTTAAACCTTAAATAGAGTATAGAATGATTTTAGTCTGTACACTCTGTATACATACATGTTTTTAAAAAAAAAAACATGCACGAGAGGTCATTTGAATGTGACCTCTCTTGTAGCGCAGGCAGATATAACTAACAGCATAAAGGAATGGAGCAAATGGTAGGATCTGATTTAAATGTGGTTGGATGCCATGGAACACCATATTACACTTTACCGTCAGTATTGATATATACTGACCAATTGAATTAGAACACTGCTCCCAAGACTGTCGATACTCTAAATATTTTAGGAACCCAACCAATTCTGTTTCAGGGCAACAAATGTGAACAATACTGGCCAGATCAGGATTGCACAAATGCACATCAAGATATAACAGTTTCATGTCAAAGTGAGGAAGTATTTGCCGAGTATACAGTCAGGACATTAACCGTTGAAAAGGTAGTTATAATTCTCGATTATCTGACTGATGTGGATGCTTGATATTATTGAAAACCCTTGTTCCTAGTGTCACCGTAGGATGAGATGGTATTGATAGTTTAAAACTACCATTCATTATTATCTTCCTTGATATTTATCTAACTCGAACACAATGATTTTAGACGAATAGCATTTAAAGGGTATTCTTGGTATTACTGTTTGATGGACAAAAGTGATCGTTTAAAACTCACAAACTTACTTTTCATCCTTGGTATTAATCGTATCAGAACACATTCACTGTACATGAATATCAGTTAAAACTCACAAACGGTACAAAAAATGTACTTAGTTACCTTGATATTATTCAACTCAAACGTGTAGATTTTATATCAGTATCAGTTAAATGATATTCTACGAATACATAATACATTGGAAACGCCAAATTGTAATTGTACAATGCTTGTTAGTAAAGATTTATACAAATTATAGCGGATATGCAACGAACTTTAAGAAGGCATTTCCTCGAACACTCATTTACGATGTTATCTTCATTTAGATGTGTTCCGTCCTTTATCCACAAGTAAAGGTACATTTTGTACTAACAAATACACTTTTGAATGATTGTAAATGGTATATTTGGTGTATGCACTTATTTAAACCTTTCGGTCAAGGATAACTTATGAAAGTGCTCGCACTTAGATCCAATGGGCTCCTGTATTTTGCTGAAGGGGCAGCAAGTGGATTAGATAGTAGGTGATGCAAGGTATTCGGGTGCGATGCCCTTGCTCTTTCCGAAGAGACAACTTGGTTATTGAACGTGGCCGGTGTATAGCAACGATACACGCGAGAGTATCTCTGGGTTGCTAACCAGTTTATCTCTATTTGGGTGGGAATCACCGAAAGCGTTTCAGAAATGACGAAGTGCCCTCGCCGAGGATTTAACCAGGGACCTCTCGATCAGCAGTCGACCATCGTTCCACCTGGTGGATACCTATAGTTGCTATGTCCGTGTGTCTCATCAAGATCAAGTGGTATCAGTCTCAAGACCAGTTTGTTGTGTTTGAGCATGATTACGACACAACCAATGATTCAATTCACACAGGCCCCGTGATTATAAACATTGGAGCACATACTCCATGTTCAAACTTATGCACCGTATTCTAGTTGGAGTACGTTATTGGTTACACAAATTGCTGTAACTATGTCTTTTGTATTACTGAATGAAAACATAGTACTAAATGTTGTTTATTTTTTTTAGATAAACCATTTGCTTTAAGTTAGTTTTTGTTTTGGTGCAAACTTCTTAAAGAGTCGTATTTCAAGTTTGAGCGTGGCGTATGGAGTTAGAGCATGAGCAAATGTTTGTAATCACCGGATCTGGTGTGTTGATGGGTACATGCGACTGAGACGACCAAATGCTACTACTTCGTTACTGCCGACGGCACCTTTCGCAACAAACAATTTATTACTGAATAACCTGGGGTCGTCTGTCGGCAAAACAGACGCATGTCTGAAATGTAATATACTTTTACTAACCACAGAATTTAATTCCCCACGAAAATTAATGATTTATAGTTTGCCATGTGTTTAGTTGACTTTTGTGTTATCAGAAAACAAAGAAGAGAACAGTCGTACAGTTCCATTACACAGCCTGGCCAGATAAAAGTATTCCGGATGAAATAGCCAGTTTGGTAGAATTCCGTCAGAGGGTTAGAAGTGCTCCACGTGTTCATCATGGTCCGGTTATCATACACTGCAGGTTGGTTGACGTTGTTTTGTATTCTATGTAATTTCCTTTGGGACTAACATACATAATTTACAATCTTACTTATATAAATTAAGAAATATAATAATAAATCAGAATTTTAAAGAAGTATTAAACACATGCAAAATCTAACCACAGATAACTGTATCATTGATAACAAAAATGTGCACATTTACAATTATGACACTATTGTTTTACTTTAACTGTACTTTAGTCGCCATCAATGGAACAGTTTCCTGCGAATTTACCCTGTATAAATACCCTTACTATTTGACCGCATGTATAAGCTCATAACGAACCCAATGATCATACAAAAAAGTAAGTCCTACTTAGGAAATCTGGATAACCGCTACTAAACCACCAATACATTGTCATAAAATAAAGATCAAGTAAAATATTATGAACATAGTCTGTTTCAATATAGTTACATACTTTGTGAAATCTGAAATTTTGTCTTTTTACATTTTGCATGATTTGCTTATGCTTGTTTTGTTCCCTTACCTAACACTAGGTGATATTTATTACTGATGATATACATTTATTATGTGTTGTGAAGAGGGTCCGAAATTAGTTCAACTTGCACATTAACGATAAATTGTTTGATGTCTTGCCTGTTCGATTTCCTCATTCTTGTTTGATTACGATTAGACGCGTTAGTTGTATTGTTTTTTCTCCAGTGCTGGCATCGGGCGTACAGGAACATACATTGCTCTGGACAGGTTGACAGAGGCGGCGGAAGCTGGGGAGAGAATTAACGTATATGATTGTGTGTATGACATGCGACAACAACGTGTTAACATGGTACAGACACTGGTAAGTTACTTAATGATTAAGTTAGTTAGAACATTCACCTAAGTGTATATCGCTGGTTTAGAATGAGAAGGTCAGTACGACCGTGTAAATATTTTTATTAGTGCATTTGGTTGGATATATCATTGTTGCTCCGAATGATATTAAATGGCTTTAAGCTGTACTTCCACTTTTAAATTGCTAGATGAAAAGTGTGCGAATATATTGATCACCCCTCATAACCACTAATAACAGTGGTTAGCTTGAAAATACATTAAACAATTGCTTATGATTTCAGGAACAATACAAATTCCTTCATAAGGCGTTAGTACATACACTGACCTTTGAAAGCGGACCCATTCGGTCGGAAGAGTTTGGGTCGTATATAAGAGCTACAAGTGATTCGGAGTTCAACGCAAACTTTGAAGTAAGTGATTGGAGTATAACAGGTTGAATTTGAATTATGATACGTGTAATACATTTTCGCCTAAAGGATAAGTGCATTTAAGTAAGTAAGTAAAGTCTTTATTCGACGAGTCTAACACATTTACAATAATTCAATCTTGGATATTAGATTGATACAAATGTATACATCGGTTCAAATGTTAAATAGTGCGTGTTTTAAGTTGATGTGTTTAGTTATATTTTACACCATACCTGTATCACTGTTCCAGTTACTGAAGAATGTAATTGAAGATGAAGCCATTGAAGAAACACAGGCAAGGAATAAAAACGGTCGTCATAGTGACAAGAACAGAAAACATAGTGACATACCAGGTACATCTTTTACCAGTACTGAAAACGAAGTGCATATATGTATTTGTTCCTTATGCCAATGGGTTAGAATGGGAATGCCGTGAGTACGAAAACGCAAATCAAAGAAAACACAGTCGGAAAATTACTACATGTATAAACAAGCTTTCAATTTCAGAAAATTACTGTGTGCTTTAAGAAAAAGAGCTTTTCAAACACCGGTTTCGTCCACATGCCATGTTCAGAATTTCATGATTCAACTGTAATAGGCTCATAAGAAGGGCATTTTGATGTTTATCTCTAAGATGTATTTGTCTGATATATAGTTATGACCTCCCATTATAAGTGAGCGATAGTTGTTGACCATATTGAAAATTGGTCTAGAAGCAAATATGTTATCCATAAAGTCGTTATTATCAGAATGATATTTTAAAAAGTCAGATTATATATCAACCGGTTTATGCACTTGCACAAAATTATCCGTCATACAAGCCTTTCTTGATATTTCACAAATACAAAAACTTGCAAAGGCATTCTTGATGTACCTCCAAATAATGTATATACTACTATATTTCACAAATACGAAAACTTGCTGAGGTATTATTGATGTACCTCAAAATAATGTATATTTATAGATCGAGAACCTTTATTATAATAGGCAACTATTTGCACATTCAATATTTTTGATTTGGCTATATGTAAGTACGGTAATCTTTGATGTTATGGAACATCTAAATGTTTTCGAATTCAAAATTAACGAATTGATTAAATCTTCATACCTTATACATTGGTCGATTAAACTATTCTCTAAAAATGTATACATAAAAATAACAAGTCAAAGCTCATGAAATAATATAAATATGAAAACTAAGTCTATCTTGATCAGTTACGTAATATACAACAATTGGATTTTGTATATTCTTATCAGTGTATGTAACACTTATCCCACTTAATACAGGTGATAGACATAGACCAAGGATTCACATTTGTCGAACATTCAACTCGATTGGCTACATCAATGCCATCTATGTAAATGTAAGTACCATTCGTACCTTCAATAAGTAAAAGTTCAAATCAGCGTCCTGTCAATTGGTTAATTTGTTCACTGGATGCTGAGCGTTTTTTTTTCTAATGTCATTGTTAGTTGACCTAAGTTCCTATCCTGATATTATATCAGAACCACGTACACATCACGGCCACTAACCCAAAACTAGTCAGCATTAAATGTAAGAGAATGTGTATCAATCGATCACTTAATAGAACGTATTTCTCACATGCTTAAGTTCATTTTAATATGATATATTTCAGTTTTCTTTTTTCTATTAGGCATCTGGCACGATTGACCTTAAGTAAATGGTATCTCAAACATGGACCGGGCGTCGATGATATTATCCGAGAGGGGAAATACGAATGTTGATAAGAATGACTAACTCTTACGAAAAATGGTTCGCATGTATTGCATGTTCATCTTTCAGGGCTTTTATAAAAAGAATCAGTACATCATTGCTCAATCTCCACTTCTAGACACCGTCGTGGACTTTCTGTGTTTAATCTTCCAAGCGAATTGTTACTGCGTCGTATCAATGGAAGATGCAGAGTTAATTGGGACGGTAAGGTATTTTCAATGGGAATGATATAGTAGCTATAGTATATCATATACATCGCTTGTCTAGAACGAGAATGTCGTAAGTTCAAAGTCAATATTTTTAGAAAACAATAAACGAATGTCCGATAATTACACTTTGCTTATCATGGTAAAACAAGCTGTTTCAACTTCAGTTTTGTCAACATGCCAAGTTCTGATTTTCATTTAAACATGTTAATTAGACGCGTAATGTGATGCAGCACGTAAAAATAAATATACCGGTCTTATACGGTCTATCACTATGCTTATAAGAGACAGTTCTCATAATGCATTTGTTCATGAGTACTTTGCCTTTAAACGTGGACCATAAACCATGATCGTGTCATAATAAGATCCAGCTAAGATTGAAAAATAGTTAAAATGTCCAAGTACATTCGGACGAACGTACACACCACAGCTACACAAAAACCTCAACACGAACAAAACCGAATGTACAATACATAAACCATCAATCCACAATCGTTAACATGCAATTACTTTAGGAAATAAGTGGATGTGTTCGTAGCGTCTGTTCTGATACACTCGGAACAGTGTTCATGTTGTTCCTGTTCAAACTGCTATTGTAATAGTGAATATAATCTGGAAGTATTGATTTCACCTCACATTTTATATAACAGATGACCAGTTGGAACACACATTTACCATAATATGAACTAATTAATACATGTAACTAACATGATAGGGAATTGAAAAGTGTTTTCTTGTATTATGTTACAGTACATCTAGTCAGTTTGGAGTTTAATTCACTCACAGGAAATTTGAACATTTTAAACATGTTCTGTCCATCAGGTGTTTCTCCTGACATCTAGTGATAAAACAAAATGTAATGTTAATCATTGGTGTCAATATATTACTTGGTATCACATGTTTTTGCAAAGAGACACGTGTTCAAATATGTATGGTTATTTAAGTTAATTATGTATTTCCATATTCAGGAAATTGGTGATTATTTAGGAGCCGATAATCAAGTGTTACAGATTGGAACATTTACAGTGAAGACATCAAAAGGTGAAACAGGGCCAAACTGCATAATGAGAAAACTAACAATCTCTAACAGTGAAAAGGTAATCAAAATTGTAACATATTGACCCTTTCCGCTAAGCTGAGAAATATCCAAATAATGACACATAATATGAACCACCTTAATCGGTATTTAATAAATATCAGATAACAGCTAGGCTATATTTGTAGATATACACACGGACTTAAGTTGATATATGCTTTATCCAAGGGAGATAACCAATGTATGCAATCATTGTACAAATCAAGTCAATGCATTCAAATTGTCATACTTTGATTCAAAATAAATAAAGTCAACGACATACCTATACTGTACTGTAATAGTGTAGGCCTACTGTATGAGGTTTTATTTTATCCCGGAATATAGATAATTTCGAGCCTACCAGGCCTACCTGACCTAACAATGTTTGTCTTTCGTCCATACTGTATCCGCTTGGAAATTTGAAGATATTGCAAAAGCGACAACGCACGATATTTGATGGGGCGCAGGTTTATATTCAAAAGATCAAGACCCACAACAAATATTACACAATTGTGCTTCGCAGGTTGCATACAGTGAGTGTGTAGACTATCGGACTCTCAGCTCATCCGGAGCTCATCCGGAACCTGGTTGACGATTAATCCAGAATCAATTCATATAAATTGATATGTTATAGAACTTCTTCGTTTTGGTAACATAACGTCTAAAGTTGGCTAAAGTAAACTGCAGCACACGATGTTTTTGTTTTAAAAAATGGAACAGTCTAGAACTCGTCGCTCGGCTCCTCGGAGTTTTTACTTCCCTTTGTTGATTCAATCATTTTGTTGCATTTCATAGAATATTTTTTAAAAGTTTAAGAATACAAAAGAAAAGTTTTGGCTCAACCGTTTCGAGATTAAGAATAAATTTATTTTCCAAGACTATTCACCTCGGAAAACTGCTACGCTGTCGTTTATATACCCTATTAACAAAATAAATATTAAAATACTATTACAAATCGTACAGGCAGCTTAGTCAAATGAAAAGTAGCAAAAAACGAAATGCACAACAAATACTAACGATCAACAACAGAGTGCCAAACAACATACTAAGATTATTTGAGTAAGACAATTAAGCTATTAACACTACAAGTTCTAACGGCAGGTGTAAAATCGGAAATGTTTGACAGTAATGTCACTTGATATAGCGCTACTAACGCAAAACTATAACTGATTATAGTTTTAGAAGGCATTGTCAGCGGGTATGTACATGTGAGCTACATTAAATTTGGGAATTCACTTCCACTCCTAAATGACTTTAGTTACAACTTTGCCGATAATAATACATTGTTCAATTGCTGCAAAGAAAAGTTTGTGAACATAACTGTATAATGTGCAACTATACGCACAATAAGCTCTATTCACCATCTTTCTTTTCAGCACTCTAATGGAGAAAAGGTAGTTTACCATTACCAATTAACTAATTGGAGAAGAGACGAGCAGGTTCCTGCTGATGTTGGGGATTTTACACAATGTGTAAAAGATGTCAGTAACAAAGGTCGTGAAATGAAGAATGAGAATGCACCCATTCTTGTGCATTGTTTGTAAGTTGACTTACATGTACTACATACACGTATTAGTGTCATCATATTTAAAAAAAATAGGCCATAACTATGCGACTGGTTTTGATTGTTTTGATTAATAGACAGAAAATAAAGTTAAAGACTGGGGAACAAACTGATGGATAAGTCCTAACGTTTAACTGTTATATACCTAGTCAATGTGATGTACTGTAGAAGATCATAAAAAATCAATGTTGGGCATCACTTGTATTACAAAAATTCATTGCATAAAAGTTACATGTGTTTACTGGTTAGGAGTGATACGATTTTACAGCGATAGCACGTATTTTAGAATATTTTGACATATGAGTGACTGTCGGTGGTTTATATAACAATTGTTCTTCTGTCAAAAACTTCATGTAAATTAATTATGGGACGTAGGTACTGCGTTTTTTCGTTAGGTTATTTGTGTTTATAGTGCCGTGTGTTTTTATGCTATGTGATGTTGTTTATGTTTTTCTGTTTTTGGTTTGTTAAGTTGAATGCTGACTTGGCCTATGTCCTCGTATCTTTCTATGTAAATATAGTTATTCAGTTCACAGAATGATTTTAGGGACGGAGCAAAGCGTAGTGGTCTGTTCTGTGCTGTTGGTATACTGGTAGAGAAAATCGAAGCTGAAGGTCAAGTTAGTGTACCAAACACATTGAGACAACTTCGTACTCGTAGGAAAATGGCAATTCCAAATAAGGTGGTATTTTATATACGTCAATCATGTCTTTATTATATTGGGAAACATACTAAAAATTGGTCAAAAATCAAATATGTCGCCCACGATAAATAAAGTCATTATTATTATTTATTAATATTAAAGTCAAACGATAACTACCTGGCATCATATTCTAGAATCATATTTTATTCACTAACTTATAAAGGCTAACACGAGTGCAGATTAAATTAAATGTAATGTAAAACTATACTCTACCTGTCCAAGCAATGTTTGCAATATTTTCGGTACACATACACGGCTGTTTCACTCTCGCCATATCCTCACTAGGCTGAACGCATAACAATGATGTCGATTGAGATTATTATACAGTTTATACCCCATTTCAACTATAAATCAAGTAAATATGTATTGCTTGAGTTTGATGTTTCAGCTGATGTGTAGGTATATCCGTTCATAATATGTACTCTAATATTATTTTTCTCGTTTTTCAGGAACAGTTTGAGTTTTGTTTCCGCTGTGTGGAGGCTCATGTTAACTCAAACAACGTTTACTCCAATTTTGCACGCTAGAGACTCTTCAACATGCTTTACCCGTACTTACATCTGTGCCACGGTATATCATCAGTTAGTGCGCTTGTAGTCTAATCTGGCGACCACCCGGGTTCAAATACAGCTGGAGGCACTCACATCGTTATTTGAACAGACAGACAAATGCCTTGATAGAATTTGAAAGAGCACTTGGCGTGTTTGTTAAAGAAGCTATTGATGCAATGAGGATTTGTTTATAACTTCGCGTCATGCGATATTATCTTTGACGTTCGATAGTGCTCGTTTAATTACTATATTATACAATGTACTCCTGTTTTTGATACGTCATGCTTTAATATTATATTTTGTTGTTTTGATCCATATTAACATCTTGCCCATTTATCCACCTTGTCATGTTTATTTGATGATGTTTCTGCTCCAAGCATTACAAAGCATGTTGCAAGGCACATAGTTTTGTCTTGTATAACATGGGGCATGTATTTGTTCGGCTACCTTCTTAATCAAACACCCGAAACGTAGCTCAGTCGCCATTTTCTCAAGCAAGGGAAGTGCAACTTTTACTATTGACTGTGGTTTCGATGTACTGGTACCCAAACTACGCGTGCCGATACGAGTACGTGCTGGGAACCAAAGTAATTATGTAGCTGGAGAAAATGGCCGTTGAATTATCGTTTGATATATATTAAGGTAGTGGAAATTCTCATTCGACATGATAACATTACGAAACTGTGTGTCTCTGAGCCAGCTACATGTAACTAGTAATAGTACATGGTTACTGGTGATATACAAACATTTATGACTTGTAGGTGTTACGTTTAACGTTTTTAAATCGTAACATAATTTTGTGTTAATTTCTAATCATTTAAAATCAGAGTTTTGTTTAGTATCATAAAAACGTGTTATTTAGATCTGTGCTATCATTTTGTATCTATTTCGTTTGTGTGCTATTCGCGTTCTGTTGTTTATGTTAATGGTTATCATTTCTTACAGATTTATAAATTTTAATGAGAAACTATGTACAAATGTATAGCTGTATAATGCATTGAACCATTCATAATAACTCCATTTTCTTCTATCACCTGGAAAAAATCAGACTAACAAATTACGGAAGGCAAAATGTAACGTTCAATATATAGCATATCGTATAAAATTTATTAGATATACTATAAGACATATTTATAATCTCGCATTAATGAAAAGCAAAGTCATAATGTTGAATACCAGAACATTGTTTCAAACCTGTTCGTCAATACAAATATTGATTTCAAATTACTAAACACCATCACGGTATTATAACTGTTCAAAAATTAGATCAACCATTTTTATTATGAAGACTCTGATCCAATATCAATTATTGTCTTGGATGCTTAAAATAATAAAATCAAACTGAAGTTAAAGAAGTGTATCGAGATTTTAGGCCATTACCAATATACAGTTGTTTTACAATCCAATATGACGAACTTTTCCACATTGTCAACCTACAAAAGCCATTCATAATGTTCACAGACTATCGTTTTCATTCTATTATCCTTGTACGTGTATTTAAAATATCTCATTTCGTTTCCTTGTTGTTGTTTTTCATGATCTGTTGTTTCTGGCGAATGATGCTGGTATTATTGCATAATTTGTTCATATATTTTATTAGAAGTCAAATGATATTCATAAATGTTTAGGTTACAATTATTTCACTGATATCTTATGTGTCGATTAATTTTTGTTACCGTCGACTGATGGTCGTAAGTATAAATGATACGAGCCCCGTATCATAATTTCATATACAAACCAGTGTGGAATATTTTCATGTCAACAATGATAGTTGATTAGTTGACTTTTACAAGTGTCAATTTGCATATCGCTGACTTAGAATGAGAAGGTCATAAGTACAATTTTAAAACCGCTAACTTGAGAAAGCAAGAAAATACTTTATCACACAACCTGCGATCTATGAGTGCGTTTCATTTTAAAGCCGTGCCGAAATATCGTAATGCACTCCCAGCCTATTTATTAAACATTTAAATTTGCTTGACGTCGATTGGTTGGTTGTTTCAGGATGACGTAATGTAAGCAAATCCGTGCCTTGAATCGAGCCGTGACGTCAGCATAATACAACCGTCGGTATGACGTCGCGCGCAATGTAACGCTAAAACCTATGTAGTGTACATCATCGCTTTGAACGTTAACTGGCGTTCTCTAAGGTTGTGTGATAAATATAATCTTACATCCGTGCTAATATCATACGAGTTTTATCAAACTCGTCGACAAAAACAGTTTGACAGTCGGCTAAGACTCGTGCTTTTCGAAAAGAAAACTTCAACTCCCGTTAGGTACACCTGACCAGTTCAGATTGTCATGAAAACTGATAAGAAAGATATTTGTCAAATATTAATGATTCTTAAAAGTCATTCTAAACCAATGGGGCACTTGGATACTGACTAGATAAAGTATTCTATACCATATATATAATTATCATCTTGTTTATATATAAGTGCTGTTTTACCAGGTAAAAAGGGACAGATGAAAACATCATATATTTTATATATCACATATAACATTTTGTTTCGCTGGCAATTTCAAAATGTCAACATACCCTTACCCATATATGGTTAGCTACATGCATGGATACTCATATACTTGCTTTCTTAACTTTTTTAATATTACTTCCAAATAACGCATGGTTTGGGTAAAATACTCGGAAATAGAAAGTATGAACTTTGTTCTGTGAATATTGTGGAAGACGAATACCATTTTGTCTTGGTTTGTCCTCACTATCGTCATTTACGAACTACTGTTTTACCAAATTATTATTATTATCGGCAAACTAACTGTCTTCATGTCAAATAATAATAATATGTAAACTAAGAAAATGTGTACATCTTGCATTTGTTATTCGACTACTTTGCACAATATATTTTCAAAGTACATTATTTAGGTTGAATAACAACATAATATAGTATTTAAACACCTTGGTATACCATTTATTTTACAACATACTTTCGGACATGGCTCTCAAACGTGTCATTATATACATTTATTATATCGCTAATGCATACAGGCCAGACCTCCAAAATGGTTCGTAAATGCAATGTTTACTATTATTCAGGAGTCAAAAGTATATAGAGGATCTATCACGAGTTGTTTATCACATAAATACCATGATATAAACTGGCATGACAAATGCTCCAACATTGCGTGATCAAAACGAGATCTTATCAGCTTTTCGGCGTAAACCTAACGTTATTTTATTGATTTATGACCATATCATGACTCGGAAAAAGAATCAGCCATTCGTTTTCTTTGAGATCAACATGTCTTAAACTTGATGCAAAAACAAATTCTAAGCTTGCCGAAGTCTCGCCTAACAATCTTTGTTTTCTAGACTCGTTTAAGAAATATTGATCCCCATAAACGACTTCTAACGGATTAGTTATAATATATATTAAACGAGTTTTTTTAAATTTTATGAAGCGATATTTCCTGTTAAAGTTTTATATAGATATATCAATAAGCAAGGCATGATATATTCTTGATATGAAACAACTAAAGCAAGCTACGCAACGTTCTATTGGAAAAACGCATCCATGTTATTGTACATGTAATATAATGTTACAGTCATCATGTGTAGTATAAGAATTATACGAACTCGTTATACTAACGTGAATACCAAGTAAAGACTTGTGATGTAAGCCATCAAGATACATTATAGTAAGCTTGTAAGGTATGTAGACTTGTCCACTTCACGAAAGTAGAAATCGTTGTTTTTCTCTGTCCGAACGTAGCTATAGTATGTCGCTACGACCCTGTGACATGAACACCGTCCCCAAGAAAAGTTAATAACTGTGAACACGTTGTGGTTTTCTAGACAATACTGTAAACAAACAGTCTTGTTGACATACGGCAACGTTCCCAATAATTGAGTGTCAGCTATATATACCGCATCGTTTGTCTTTAACATACATTCGGTGGAGTTTGTTCCGTTCTGCATTGTGTAATTAACACATGTTTCTGTAATATATAAACAAGTATGGTGAGATTGGACAGGGAAGGCAGCATTCAACTTAACCAGCCGAACATGGAACATATAAACAGCATCACATTACACAAGTACACGCAACAATAGTGCCCACACATAACCTAACGAGTATATGAAATGTCACGATATTGTTCGTCTTATACACGAATGTGAATGTGGTAAGTATAGAGATGCTTTTTATGAGAAAATAATAAAAGCTGTCGGAAGATACAATGTACTCTGAACTTGTTTCGGCCATGTACTCCCGATCTAACAAATAAGCATTGATAGGCATCGGGAAAAGGATCCTGTTTTCTTCAGGAAGCATCGGGGTCATCTTTAGACAAAATATGATATCTCTGTTTGCAATGCCTCTCGGAGTAAATTCAGTCAGGAGTGAAATACATGATTGAAAACCAAGCGGTTTCAACATAACTTTCAATGTTCCTAAACATAGGTTCACTGGAAACGTCTTGTGAATCAGTCGTATAAGGTCGAAGGTAATACTCACGACCTTTTCATTCTTAGCCAGCGATATATGTTCTAGGTATATATCTACTGCTATTACTATAATATAAATATAATTCTAAGACATGCATACTAATTATGTGTGTATACGGTAGAATACATTTAGGATTTCAAATTTTTTAAACCTGTTATTCGTCAGTATAAAACCGAATCGAACCGGTTAATCGGCCGCCATATTGAAAATAGTGATTCTTTCCAATCGGCCATATCAAAGTACTTTCAACAATTTTCAATTGTCTTATGTGACTTATTATCCGATGTAAAACACATCATTTTTGACATCTTCATGTTAAAGACAACCACAAGCAAATTTATGTATCATAAAAATTATGTTATCTGCTCATCCAGCATTTGTTCATGTTTGTATGTCGATAAACACATGCTAGTACGAAGCGTAAAAAATATCATTTATGTAGGCAGTAATATAGATTTTATAACGACTTTAGAACAATTAGCGGTTTTGCAAAATTGAAACCGGTTAAACCTTGTTACCGAATCGTGCCCGATAAAGCGAGTAATCGTCCCGGTCTTAAGACTAATTGCTAATGGCTTGGTCCCACTGGGCACTTCTTTGGCCTCGGCGATGTTCTCATCACGGTATTACAATTTTTCTAATAGTGAATACCCAGACTCTACCCCTGGACCACGTGAACCCTTTTATGCGATGCATTCCGTTGCCCATTTATTACATCGGGAGTACGCTGCGGAGGCAAAACAATCCCAATGCGACCAAAGCATCACTTACTCTCTATACACATTTGTCTACCCTTCCATCTCCCATTAGCATCACAGCGAATGAAGTCTGGTCCAAATCTTAGGAAACCTTCATTACATGTCAGAGATAAAGTTGAGTTTATGGTTGTATTGTAGTTATCCCCATATGTTCCACATTCTTCTACAGGTGGTTGGCCGCAATCTAGTGACGAGTATAGCAAAATGTATATTAAATATTGATAAGTTTCATAAGTTTAGTTAACAAAGCAACATCAGTTACAAGGTTTTATCCCAAAGCTTGTACGAGAAGTAAACTATTACTAAGCTTATTTCAGAAGGAACTGTTGTATGCATTGAAATACACTAGGTCGTCTATTTCAGGTACCTGGCCTTGGACCTATTTTCCAAAGTTAAAACGATACAAACTGTTTTCTACATTTCGTTAATACAAATGTTATAACACGGCAAAAACAGACAGGTGAAATTATGGAACAATACATATCCGTTTTCAATTATGTTATTCGTAAAACAAATTATTGTTTTAGAAACCAATGCCAAACAGTCATTAAATGAGATTTGTAAAATACAACATATCTGCAATGACAACTTATTGACAGTTTTTAATTGTGATTTGTTTAACCAGAATGGTTCTGCTCGTATGTGCGTATATGTGTATAAGTCCTAATAAACTATTGAGAGAAGGTTCTTCAAACGTACACCGATTAACAACCCAAATGTATGGATGACTGTAAACGAAGAAGATTTGGCTGCGCTAATTTTTAACAGTCTTATGACCCTTTGTAACTTTTACTACGGAGGTACCCTCATTCCATGGACACATATACAGTTTTAAGAAGTAAAATATTCCTACCAACTAAATGACACTGTACATTGCCGCCAACCCAGCCGTTTTCACCGTCACATCGCAGGTAGCGTGTCCGTTGTAGCCCTTGTAGCCTGTAGTCTTGCTTACATGTTATCCTGATATTAGAGCCATGGCGGTATGTTTTATTTGTACCATATTCCAAACTGTTAGGTACAGGAGGTGATGTACAATCTACAAATGCAAAATATAGTTCGGATTTAATTCTACTAAATACTGTTGTAAGCAATACAAGTACACATGTAACAGCGGCAGCACTCATCGTCGCTTCAACGACTCGAACCTAAAACAACGATATTACAATACAAATTGAGCAAATGAAACCAGTATACCGCGACAACAGCAGGGCGTGTAACGTTGCACATATTTGATAATCAATCAAATTAGTTAAGCGGACACTTGGTTTAACGACAAAAATAAACACTATGCATACATACAGTCCTTTAAAAATCAAATGAGAATGGTTTGTTAACCCATAAACTCGTCCGCCATTTCAATTTTGTTTATCCATGTTGGGTATACCTGAGTTAACGGTAGTCCCCGCTATCCATTCGAATGGGATATTTCCTCATAAGAATTACTTATTGAATCGACAGTGAGCGAAAAATTAATTCAACAACAAAAATAGACACTAGGCATACATACAGTCCTTGCAAAATACATTGATAATGGTTTGTAAACATAAGCTCATCCGTGAGGTACATTTTGTTTATCTATGTTAGCTGCTTGGTATACCTGAGATAACGGTAGTCCCCGCTATCCATTTCCTTAGAAGTATTACTTATTGTATCGACAGTAGGCTGCTTCACAACAAATAACGATAGTGTATGATGCAACCAGTACGTAGTGACTTGCACAAATCAAAGCTCTGTCACACTTTCTTGGTTTGCATGAAGGTAAACCACTTCATTTTCTATCAATTTTACACTTACCTGGTTTGCATGTAGGTAAACTATTCCATTGTCTATCAGTGTTACACTTACCTAGTTTGCTTGTAGGTAAACTATTCCATTTTCTTTCAGTGTCACACTTACCTAGTTTGCTTGTAGGTAAACTACTCCATTTTCTATCAGTGTTACACTTACCTGGATTGCATGTAGGTAAACTACTCCATTTTCTATCAGTGTTACTCTTACCTAGTTTGCATGTAGGTAAACTACTCCACTGTCTATCAGTGTTACACTTTTCTGGTTTGCATGTAGGTAAACTACTCCACTGTCTATCAGTGTTACACTTTCCTGGTTTGCATGTAGGTAAACTTTTCCACTGTCTATCAGTGTTACACTTTCCTGGTTCGCATGTAGGTAAACTATTCCACTGTCTATCAGTGTTACACTTACCTGGTTTGCATGTAGGTAAACTACTCCATTTTCTATCAATGTTACACTCACCTGGTTTGCATGTAGGTAAACTACTCCACTGTCTATCAGTGTTACACTTACCTGGTTTGCATATGGGTAAACTACTCCATTTTCTATCAATGTTACACTTACCTGGTTTGCATGTAGGTAAACTATTCCACTGTCTATCAGTGTTACACTTACCTGGTTTGCATGTAGGTAAACTACTCCATTGTCTATCAGTGTTACGCTTACCTGGTTTGCATGTAGGTAAACTACTCCACTGTCTATAAGTGTTACACTAACCTGGTTTGCATGTAGGTAAACTACTTCATTGTCTATCAGTGTTACACTTACCTGGTTTGCATGTAGGTAAACTACTCCACTGTCTATCAGTGTTACACTTACCTGGTTTGCATGTAGGTAAACTACTCCATTTTCTCTCAGTGTTACACTTACCTGGTTTGCATGTAGGTAAACTAATCCACTGTCTATCAGTGTTACAAGTGATTTCCTGATATCCACTACGACTATAACCCTCATCGCACACTGCGTGTAAGACATCACGATAAAATGTTGATTTCCCTTCAAAATGTCCATGAAGTAATTCTGGCCATCCACAATCTGCAGAAATATCAGATCTATATATAGTAACAAATATAACGACTCCACTTTCAGTAACAGTTGTAATTGTTATGTTGTTGTATACAAACATTAAACAGTGTCACATGCATGTTGTTTTCATATGTTCCTCTAAACACTATCGTTTGGTAGAAACATTCTAAAAGCACCATTTTAACATTGACGATATCTTTAAACAGTATCAGTATTCTCTACACCAATAATTCGTGATAACAATAAAAACCAAATGCATGCAAAATATCGATGTTCAACAGTACCAACATTGTCGAAAACGAAACCTTCAAGATAACGTTTGATGACATATGATGCAATACACAGCGACACACATTTTTCAATTACGATTTTATGCTATATTTTATACGAATTTATGTAATATGTTTGGCTTATACGACACCAGTTAATCGCCCACGTCTGGATAAATGTAAAGTGAATACTTACCATACACACTTTCAAGTCTACCTACACTTTCCACCAACTTGTCCAGTTTTTCTGAAAAATAGTACTGTACATAGCGCTCATACACAAGAAAGAAACAGAATTGTATTGCGCACAACCCTTTTGAACGATAATCAGTGTTATGTGTGGCTATATGCTATATAGAATCTGACTTGAATCAGTGCTGTTAAAAATAGTATTATTAAACTCGTTGACTAAACAATATGAATTAATATAACTCTTATGTAAGGAACACCAATGCAAGATCTTCAAGTAGAAAGAAATTTATTAGAAAGTTAACCCTACAAACACGGATTTAAAATACCAAGTTGACACAACCGCGTACATGCAGATATGTTTGCCTCATGCTCACCACATACATGTAGCAGCAACATGCTTAGCGAAATATTCAAATAAGGTAAAGGTAAAGGTAAATATAATCCAATTCATGTCTGAGTTCTTCACAACAATTGGTATGTTCTACAACAACCAAAAACAAAATTAATTTTAAACTTGTATCATTATTACTTTGGAATAAACCAGGCTACATGCAATAGCAGTCAATATTAAGTTATGTTTTGTAATGCAGGGTTTATCAGCTTGACATATAGGACGTAGTTAAACAATCAGTAATATGTATGTAATTCATTCACGTTGGTGTACATGTAAGTGATTGACCGGAGTTTACTTACAAGATGGAAAATGCAAATAAAGAACAATAACGGATTATCATGAAACTAAATGTCAGATTTTACTAGAAATACACAATAGATTAAAAGTAATTATATTTCGAGAATCTGAATGATAATTTTGTTGTTATAAACTAAGATAAAGCAAACCAATTTTCAAGGTTCCTATGATGACGTTATAACCGAGTTCCACTATATATGATAATCAAAAAGTCGCTAACACCGCTTGTTATTTATAGACTTCTCCCCATTGGAACCACACGATAAACATGAAGGCATAATGAAAGGTTGCTCAAAAAACCTCCACAAATACATCTAGGACGAGCGAGATTTCAATTCAACCATGTGATAAAAAGTCTGTAAATGTAAACATTTCACAAAATGAAACACATAGTATCATTTAACATACCATTTGTCCCATCTTGTTCATGATTAAAGTTTCCATAACCATTCACTTTTTCTAAAATAGTAAAACATGTATCACATTATTGATTTATTTGACAACGGTTCAATCCTTAACACTTCATTTATGTTTCAGCATAATTTTTTTTATGTATTTTTCTGTTTTACTATTACAATGACTTGAACACCAGATTTCCATGGTTTCTACACTATACACAACAATAAACATGTATTTGTGCGCTCTTAAAACGATATGAGGAAATCGGACAAAGAAGGAAACACCTAACTTAACCAGAAAACATGAATAAAATAACATAATACAACTACATGTCAAAAATCCATACAGATAACCTAACATAAACTTATATTGGCATAGGCATATAAACCATTTGAATGAGCATCCACAGATCCGTTCAATGTCGGCCTATGGTCAAGACATAATATAAATTAATAATAGCTGTTTCACAACAATGGTTTTAGCCTTCTTAATAATAGCATTGAAGCATATGCATTAGCAACGTGATAAACACTAAAATGTAAATCATAAATTTATTGGCGTACTCAATGTCCTTATTTGGAAAACTATAAAACATATCTAAATTAGAAACTATCACTAAATAGTCGGAGCACTGAAACCATTCATGAACACCTCATTTAAAATTGAACGATACTATACCCAAGACGCACATACATGAGAGAAAAAGGCATTTCCTGTTACTAGCATATTTTCGCTACTATCACGCTAAATGAGCTCAATGTACAAAGCACATTTAAGTAGCAAAGTGTACGCAAATGTGTCTCAATAATATTTAAATCACCAATAATAATTCATCGCTTCCAACGATTTATTGCTATGTGGTCAGAGGGAACCAACTCGAGACTATTTTTACTCGTTACGAAAATATGTTTTCACTCTTTTCTCTGATATTACAAACAAAGTAGGAGGTGCTTTTTGTTTGAAATTTGAGGAGTTTATGCAATATTTTTCCATTTAAATGTAAATTATTCCTAAATCGATTTAAATGATCCAATAGTTATAGGGCACGCCTCTTTAACTACCAAAATGATCGAAGTCGGAGTAAAGCTTTCCAAAATATCAAAAACAAAAATATCTCCAAACTGAACTTCATTTCACAATGTTTACATGTATACAAACATGTATAGATCGCCGGCTGAGATAATTCTAGCTTTGTATACAAACAAAGAATGTCTAAAACCAACACTGCAACGTCAAACTGCCGCTTGTTTTCAGTGTTAATTGAAAGAGTATAATGTACTTATTAATGTAATTGAGCACAAGGATGAACTAAAATGTTCCCCGAAAATGCATTTTATTTCCAATTATTATTGTAAAGAAAGGCTAGTGTTACCATCGGCGGACTATATCAACAATTATTACAATATGTGCCACAATAACACGGTTAGGTGTAAATGATCATGACCGCCGAAATACAAAGTTTCTTCTGCCAACAAGTTAAAGACGAAAATACTAAGCATAATTATCCAAGTATAATTTCTGCATCTGAGCATCGTCGTGTGGTTTAGCCATATTATACAATACGGTGCCATCAAATATTATATACCAGTATATCTATATTACGTACCTTCAATGTTCAGCGTACGTCTGGATATCAGCTCCAGTGTTCCGATAACATTTGCAAAAACTGTTTCATTAGTTGAATATGTTCCCACTGAATAACAATGTAACACCGCGAACACAAGATATATACACTTCATCCTTAGTTTGCTTACAGCCGAAGATAAAAATGCTGTAAAACTGAATTTAATATGCCCTGCAAATCCACGTATATGTTTACTCAACACTGAACTATTGTTAACTAGGTCAAATTGAAAGCAATATTGAAAGCGTACGGCGATTCCACTTGACTTCTCTTAAATAAATGAACTACAAAAAGGCTTATATTTTATTCCAAACCGTTGTAATACTTATGGTAACATATTCATAATTGGTCCAACGAGTAAGACGCCGAGTATATTTATAGTACATACTAGAAAGTCCAATTAGCTTATTAAGTATCGCACTTGAATAATCAGTTTAAATTGACGTAATACATATGTTGCCCTATAAAGCAGTTATAAGTGTTTTGCAGAGCTTGACTAAAGTGTTTCTTAAGATTAATTACGTTTGCATCCTGAGTCAAACTCTAGTTGATTTTTAGCACTGTTGTAACGCTCACATGTACGTATTAAATGACAGAAAACTACATGTGGCCAATAAAAAATCTAACATCCGGAAGTCCAAATACCAACGGACATGATAAAAAAATATTGTATTCGCTTTACATACAGTTGACTAATAATGAATGATATGATGTGTAGTTGTACAAACTTATGAAAAGGGTTCACATGCGTTGCCTCATCCAATGGCTACGCTTGAAAACTTTCAACGAGGAACATTCGACTAATAGAACAAATTAAGATGCCGCGCGCGTTTTGCCTTACGATCGGATTTTCTTTGAAACTCCTTAATATCATATAAAAGTAATTTGACATCATAAAGCCATATGTCCCGAGGCTTGATTTTGAAATACGTTGTTTTCAAATGACCAACCGTCGCTTTTAGGTCATTCCAGCTATTTATTCAAACAAACATGTAAACGTCATTATCTTTTTGATAATATTTCTTCAATTATAAGCAATATATGATGTTCTATGAGTATAATTATTTATCATTCTTACATTAACAAAGAGTTTAGCTTCCTGATGAAATAAAGCCGTATTTGTACATGATAAATAGTTACCCCACCTATTTACAAAATTATCGAAAACATGTGATTTTTAATCGAGTTTCGAAGTTTTTAAAATTTTATATATAAGTTGAGAATCAAGCAGACCATTAGTTAAGTAAAGTAAAAATAATACTTAGATCATGCGTCATCAATTCGTGGAATACTTAGATCATGCGTCATCAATTCGTGGATTTTGCTATTCAGGTAATAAATACAGGGTCAAATTACCGTTCGGTGTGTTTGGAAAATCGGAGTTTTCCATTTGTTTGATTTTATTGAAATGGTTTTTAGAGTTCAGCCGTTTGGACACTCGTTTGTTAAAAGATTCAAAAACTACACCAGAGACACTGAAGATCTATCGTTCACTTTGAATCTAGACCAGAGATATTTTCTCATCCAATATTCAAGTTTCCCTGGAGCTAAAGTTCGTGATTTGCGGGGACATTTGGATTCAATCAGGAATTTCGACTCCCACAAAAAGTATGTACATGTACTGTAGTCACAATGACTTTCATTATTACAACTTGCTCACAGTTACTTAGGTAGCAGCCAATCATTGACACTGTACTGCTCATGGTCACATGTATATATATCTCTTTTTTCAGTACTACAGTGTGATCATTAATATATGGTAA
This sequence comes from Spisula subtruncata, assembly GCA_963678985.1. Lineage (NCBI taxonomy): Eukaryota > Metazoa > Mollusca > Bivalvia > Venerida > Mactridae > Spisula > Spisula subtruncata. The sequence continues at coordinate 10,251,846 of OY787677.1, read as the reverse complement.
CATAAATAACTGTTATAGCTTTTTCCGATTTATTATCAGTTTTTCACCTCCTCCCTTTCCACCTCCTGGTATTACTGCCGTCCTGTCCATCTAATTGGTATTTCTATTTGAATATTGCAGTATTGTAAGGGCGGTTTTTGAGGCCCAGATAAAACAAATCTTTGTCTCATATGTTTTTACACAGTGTAATGATTTAGTAGTAGATAAACTTTATATATTTTCTTATTGTCATATTTTGTTTTTTGTTTATCATTTACTGTTTTTAAGGCTTTAATAAAAGCCCTTTTACAACATCACATCTTGTTTGTTCAATTTTGTTTTACTAGCTTATCAAACTCCCGGGTTTCACAACACATCCATTTGCTGGCCATAAAACAGTTTTACTCACCGTTAGCGGACGAAAATGCCATTGTTTATGAGTGATTACTTAATTCGTTTGATCACGTGATTCTCCGCATTAGTAATACTAGTATTCTAAGTACCATGTCATTCGGTGTCAATGACCTACTCATGGTTTATAACTTATTGTGTTTTTGTCCTAATTCTAGTGCATGGTACTTGTCCTAATGATGTATACAATTATCCTCTTCGAGATTGTTTGTTGATGTTGATAATCACGACTAGGCAAGTTAAAAGTTACTGAGATGTTAAGCCGTTCAAGCACCCTTTATCATTTTAACAAACCTGCAAAATTTTCGCTTAAAAGATGAAGTTCTTTTTAATTTCAACGATGCTGCTGTGCTATACGAGGGAAACTAATGCAAATATTGAGAATTTTGTGACTTTAACGAGAGTTCTTGAAGAAATACAAAATATTTCAGGACGTTTAACCAGAATGGAAGGTAAGATAATATATTTTCCATTAACCCTCGTTATGCTTGATTCCCAGTGGGTGGAACCAGTAGCCAGTGCTTAATTATATCGGCAGTATACTTGAGATAAGAACCTGATCTGATGTGATAGTGACTCTGTTTAGCGCAGCTAATTAATGGTATGATTTATTAAAATACCGATATTAACTATATATTTCATAAACAGACAAAAAACAATAAGCAACACGTTGATAAAATTTTGATTATATTTGGTACAGTACTTCAAATTTAGCAATTTGTCAATGCAATGTGAAATAGTTTCATGCAAGTCATACTTAAAGAGGCGTTCCCTATAACTTTGAACGCTTAAATCGATTCAGGAATAGTATACATTTAATGTGCAGCATTATTGCTTTAAGGATATCCGGGTCTAATAAAGAATCTCCAGTTCAGTAATTTTATGACAAATTGACTGATTTCCTATCGGTCGTGGGTTCAACCCCCACTAGAGCCAAAATATTTTCATTCTTTTTTTATTTAATTTTTAGTTATAAGACAATGTTTTAGCTTCGTGACATCACTTTATAGTGTAATTTGGAGAAAATATTTTTTTTCTTTTTTTTCTTCAATTTTATAGGAATTCATATGTGGCAAACAGATGAAAATCGGGTTACTATGGATTTCTGAAATGTATATTTTCAAAACCGCTCGGTAAAACCTTTTTAAATTTTGTTAAAACATTACACACACATTGAAGTTATTTTTGAAAAAAAAATCAATGGTGCCAATTGTTTACATCATATTTTATTTCCATTCATCTATAGGGTACTTATTGTCAATATGCAAAAAAATGCCTTAATTTCAAGGAGGGTAGGGTTACATTTTTATTTTTATCTACTTCATTATTAGACCAAACATCATTTTTACACTTTTGATTGAAGAAATTATACTTATCATTAGATTTAAACATACTTTTGTTTTTAAAGTGTCATCTGTTGGGGACTTGTTTTATTTATCATGCGGTTGCCTCCATTTTATTTGCAGTACGTTCTTACGCTGGGTGTAGGGAAATTAAAATAGCAATTACTCTTTTAAATGACAATAAAAGTTTTTTTAAATTCACATGCAGTTGTCTTAATGGGTATACAATAGAATAAAAATATTTAAAATGCATTCCTCAACATTTTTTAAAAAAGTTTTTACACCCGGACATCGTTAAGTCCTAAAATTTTCAACTAAAAGCTCCAACTAATTACCGCGAAATGAATGAAACACATTTCCGTAACGAGCCAAAATAATCACGAGTTGTATATAGATATATATTGACATTATAGAGATATATATGTGCACACTTTCTTCTGTTAAATTATTATGATTGATAGTGCTTTGAACATTTTTCTCATTTAATGTAATAGTACAGAAAAATATGTTTGTTATAGGGAATGCCTCTTTAATGTTACGGTATGACATAGTAATAAATTCAAACCTTAGACTTGGATAGTTCAAAAACAATTGTCAGATATAATGACGCATATTTTTTTTGTATTTTCCTTATTATTGAATGTTGACTTGAAATGGTTATTTCATTAATTTATGCCTACATATACTGTAATACATTTTGCATGTTTTTAAATTATTATTGCCGTGTGCATGCTCATTTGATGTCGAACTAAATCCATATTTCTATTATAACTGCCTCAGCTTATCTGGATCAAATTTGATTCCGAACAAAAATTCCCAATTGTTGGAAGTTTTTGGTAAGTTTTGTCAATTACAACTTATAGAGAATACCTGACATACTTCAAGTTAACATGGTCAAAATACTCAGACCATCGTTTTTCTGTTGCAAAAGTTAATTCTTGTATTACGGAAAAACCAGGATGAACTTTTTAAATGAGGATTTAGTAAATAATTTTATAACTAACCATGAAAAAATATGTTAATGTCTTCGAAATTGAAGGATATATTTTTATATACCTACATGTATAAAAATATCAAGCTTAACCTTAATATATCTATTGACTTACAAAGGATGTATATTTGATATTGATTCTGATTCTGAAAACTAATCCCTTTTGAACTTGGGGCCAGCCGATCACGGACAATAATGATAAACCCTATCAATATGTTTTATTCTTTGTAGACAAATTCGATGGTCTGGTTGACAAAATGGCTCACATCGAAAACTGCAACGGTAAGAAAATATGTGTACACTACTGACGTATCCCTTTCTCAAAATAACTTTCAAAGATGGTCACTCTACATTATATTTTCTAAAATATTTTACCTAAATGCCAGAAGAAATATAATGTAAGGTATTTGAAAGTTATTTTGAGAAAGTCTTATACCGAAACGCGAATAAATATAGTATAAACTATACTAGTGTTTAAATAATTATTCCCTATGGAGCGTAATCAGAGACACTACTGACTTAGTAGTCTTTAAATTATAGAAGTGAAATCATGTGAATATCTAGAGAGGTTCAGGGTGTAGTCCTAATTGTTTAAGTGTTGAAAAGTGTTCGTTTTGTTAACATTTCCGCAAGTGCTCTCAGACTGGTAAAACAGCTACTTGTACTTCATGTTTTATCGGAATAATTGTACAAAAACACTTACGAAATGACCTCTTTTCCATTGAATATGCTAATTCGTATGTTTGAAAACAACAGTACCAATGCAGCTTCTGGCACGTTTACAAAACTGTGTTAAAATATCACTGGCTTAGAAGGAGAAGGTCGTAAGCACAAAATCAACATTTTGAGAAATGACTGTCTGAAATTTTCTCTTCACTTATGGTAAAACAAACTTTTACAACTTCATTTTTGTGATCATGACAAGTTCCGTTTTTCATGAACATAGGCTCATAAAAAGTGACATATGATACTTTTTAAATATGCATCCGCCTTATAATGTCATGGGTAGTACTTTCGACTTTCTCATTCTAAACCAGCTATATCGCTGGCATAGATAGAGAAGGTCGCAAGTGCCACTTTCGTCCTATAAGACTAGTGTATTATATGAAATCTGCATCATAAGGCGCTTCTTATGACCCTATTTTCATGAAAATCCGAACTTGTATTGTTTACCAAGCAGAAGTTAAAAAAGCTTGTTTTACCATTACATGTAATAAAGAGTGATTGTCAGACAGTTTTTCTTGTTTTTGCAAAATATTGATTTTGTAGTTACGATCTTCTCATTCTAAACTAGTTGTATGCACATACAGGGTGATCATTGATACATGGTAACATAAATATCTTTAATAACTTTGTCGGTTTTTAAGATAATATTTGTTGTTAAACACCATTGATTAACATATACATGTAAGTTTCGTTCAGGATATCAACCATATTCAAACGCTATATAATATTTTCTCAGCAGATGTGAGAAGCGTTTTCCTGATTTCTGCAAAACTGCCAAAATCAGCAGCAAATGACGTCGTAAATACCAATAATTCCTTGCATTTTACACATTAATGCTTTCAATTTCAAATAGTATTGTAGTTTTCATATCAATTAAATATACTGGTTTTGTAGTATTCACGCATTCCTTCAGCCACCCCATTATCAAAAATACAAAGGGCTTATGTCCGGTGAATGTAGGGGGCAAATTCAAATGTGGTCTTTAGTGAAATAATTCTATCGAAAAATTTACTTGAATCGCGGAAAATGTGCGGCTTCATCTATGACGTTATTGACATCAAGTTCACATAAGGTGTATTTATTATCCACATCTAATAGAAATTTGGGCACATTAGATTTGAAATGAGGGTCTAACCACTTATCTATCATTAAATCTGACAAAGTTATTAAAATTATTTATGTTACCATATTTTAATGATCACCCTTACACATTGTTTGCTGGAATTTTCGAGTTTCAGAGTGCCTGTGTGGACTTTCAGTATTGAAATTCATTTCCTTGTTCAGTTGTGCTTTGGGCATTGTGTCTTGGCTAAGGCATTTAATCATCCCTATGTGTTGTTGTATGTTAGCATTGCTCCGTGTTGGTATGTTGTGTTGTTCCTGCTTTCTGTGTTCGGTTGGTTAAGTTGATTGCTGCCTTCTCTGTACGATTGCCTTTTATCTTTGTTTTCTTTGTTGCTTTTTTGTGCCTGGCTGTTTAAGTACATGTAACGTGTTGCCTTTCCATACGGATGTGTAGCACTTTTGAACGTGTCTATACATGACAAAAGGGCAATATAAATATGGTATAATAATATGTGTATTATATGTTTATATATTTTAGCTAAAGAGAACTCGAAACAAACGTTACATCCAAAAGGGCCAAGTACTACGCAAATAACAGGTATAAAGGTTTAAAAGTAATAATAAGTTAAATCAATACGTAATTTTTGGCCAATATATTTTGGTTTGTACAGTCGTCCCTGTCAGCATCTTTTAAGATGGCATACGAGTCGTTCTACAGGAAAACCTGCTATTTTGACATTATGCAAGTACTGTATAAAACAAGGCTTTGAAAAAGCTCTAAAATAAGAAAAAATGAATATCTACGATGAATTTATCAATATATCATAGCTTTAAATTTCCCCATGAATAATGTCGAAAATAAATACTTCTTTACTATTGTTACTATTTGCAGTTCGCCTTTTTATGGTTGCTAAATTCAGGTTGTCATAATTATCTTTGAAAATATTCCCTAAATAAACAAAATAGCTGGTACCAAATTTAAATTTTGAAATGAAATAATGGAACCAGGTATATTGTTAAATTGGAGAAGCTTTTCAAAGAAAATGATGACATCATATTCGTAGTAACCCTTAAGGCATAGCGTGTGCTATTTGAGGTTTATAGATCACAAGTTGTTAGATAGAAAATAAACTATTTACTTCGTCCTAACCGAAAGTCACCCGACCAAAGTAACGGGTTCGCAGTTCCCAAAATAGACGGCGTACCCAGTGCAATTACTTTTAAAAAAAAAACATTATATATAGTAAAATGACATGGTTCGCATAAATTAAATAATTAAACATAGGCCTAAGATATTGTATCACAAACTACAGTTTGTACTTTCCCAATTTTTCATCCATTAGGCCATACCAAATCGTATTTTCGTTAAGCGTCCGGCCTAAGTTTGTAAACCTATCTAACTATCCTGAGACTAAAAACAAGTCACAATGACTTCTATCCTCATCATTATTCATGTAGGCCTATGATGAACAAATATAGCTTTCAAGCATTGACAACCATAATAACTTACAGAAATAACTTAAAACGTGTCTGTGTGTAACCTTAGTGCAGTTTAGGTGCTGGGGACATGATGATGAATAAGTATGATAAGTATCAAAGCAATATCTCGATGGATTTTGAAGATATAAAAGGTTACAAAATTTGTTTTGTTTTTTTCACAAGATGCCCAAACCTATCCGTCCTCGGACGCTAAAGGAAGAAACGATTTGATATGACCTTAAATTTAGTATAATGTGTTTGACAGGTTTTCAACGTTTCGGGTTGTATTCCGTTGTCAATATTAAAACAACGTGTCAATGGCTTCAACGATGCACACTAGGCCGTTGTTTTCACCAGAACTGAACCGAATATTTTATTGTCGTAAACAAAATTGTTACTTGATAAAGAACATGAACATCTTTACAAAGCATAATTTATTAGTAGCCGTTTGTTTTCGGATGTTAACATTTGTGTGAATTTAAAAATTGATAAATTGAAATTAATGCATTCATTGTCTGGCTTTATAGGCGAATTAAATCAATTTTATATTAAGTGAATCAACCTTTATTCGTTTATTACAGAAACGATACACGTTAAGCCGTTGTTTCCACCAATTGGAATAAAAGCACATGTTTTGTCGGCAACATCAATCAATGTTACGTGGACAGATCTATCCCTAGACAAGACACAGAACATACGAGACAATAGATATTACACTATCAGGTAATCCTAAATTGATATCATGATTATGCGTATAATATCCCTTTCTATAAGTATCATATAACTTCTGAAGAGTATATTAGCGGTACATGTCTTTAACCCTCTACAAAAAGACAACTGACTCTTAAGTTTCTCTTAAACTATAAACAATGTGTCCTAAGTGGCAATGATCCACCTGGTATTCCATTCCGTTTCTAATTTTGTAAGACCTGGTACTAATCTCCAGAAACATCTCATTCCGGATTAGAAAAAGTATAATATAGTTCAAGCTTTTGAAACTTGGAAATTTTATACATGGATAATGGGTTGATACGACACAATAACAATTAATGAACTATATTTAAACAGATACAGACCAGTGCTTAAACGAGGGAAATATCGCAAAGAGAAATGCTTTGAAACATTTAAAGAATTAGATGGTCTCGAAGCTAACACGTTGTATGAGTTTAGTGTTCGAATCACGAATGGTCGTATGAGAAGCACGTGGTCTATATACGTTAAGAAGAGGACTCCACTAGCAGGTATGCGGTGGCAAAAATTCGCTGGCTTAGAATGACAAGGTCGTAAGTATTAGTTACACCCTTCTCCGTCTAAGCCAGAAATGTCTTGTTTTCACATCGATGTAATATATCTCTATAAGCATGCGACTTATGTAGCATTTATATAAGCATCATATCTGCGTAAAATATACACGTACGCATTTGTGAAAACATGCATTCCTTATTTGATCCCATGGTCACCACCATTGAATGGTAAAATATTGTCATTATTGTCATACATTTTCAGCTCCAGAATCGGTTCCCTTCAATTTGACTGTGACAGCGGTTAATAGTGACCCACGTAGTGTGATTTTGACCTGGCAACCTCCGGACAAAAGTTCAAGCATTGGTAAATATATTACTACCTTAGAATGAGAAGATCGTAAGTAAAACATCGACATTTTGAGAAAACAATAAAAAAACTTACTTCAATATACTCTTTACTTATGGAAAAACATGATTTTACAACTTCATTTTAGTCAACATGAAAGTTCCAATTTTCATGAAAACCCGCTCATAAGAAACACCTTGTGCTGCGTTCGGTGTCGTAATAATAGCATGTTGTGAAAATTACTTCGACGTTACATGATTAGTTGTCGGATATAATATTGGTATTATCTCATGAAATTGTGTCATAAACGACAGTTTTTACTAAGTTTTCATCCATTTAATATAGTATATACTGGTATTTGACAGGTTTGCAACGTTTAAGGCTGGATGTCGGTGTCAATATCAAAACAACGTGACAATGTCGAATGTACCTGATGATATAACTTAAACACGACACAAGGTACACAATTTGATTGTTTTGTTTGGTAGAGGCATATTTAGCTCCGATCAAAATCATTTTCTGGCCCATTTATGCGTTAACTGATTTATTCATGTAGGGACGAACAGAGACATTTCAAACCGGTTCTTTTATCTAATGAAAGAATGAAAATTTGCGGATGTTAAACTCGTTTATTGTGATATAATTTCTTAGGTCTGTGGTATTATTTACATTTGTGCAACATAGAACAAATTCATCGACATTTTCAAACTTGCCCGTCATAGACCAAGTGCTCGTAATATTGATGTTCATCGTGGAGATGATTTACTCCATTCACAGGCCTAAAATATTATATCACAAAAAACAGTGTTGTTAATTTTCACTCATTCATTAGATAAAAGAACGTCTCCGTGTGCCCCTACAGGCATATACCATTTAACGCACAAACGGGCCAGAAAATGGTTTTGGTCTCTACAACACAAAAACAATCAAAATATATATATTTAACCGTGTTTATGTTATACTATCTGATACTTTCGACGAAGTGCCGTTCCGCGTTGGAAGCCATTGTCATGTTGTTTTGATATTGACAATGAAATCAAACCGAAGTGTTGCAAACCTGTAAAATATATACAATATTATTGATTTGGTGAAAACTTGCAGATGTAAATACTGTCGTTTGTGATAAAATTTCTTAGGCCTGTGCAAATATGTTACGCATTATTTTGTGATAAGAAGTAGTTAAATTTTGAAAGATTTTCATAAAACAAAATTTCATTCCAATATGCAACTTAGGTAAATCTATGAAATTTTATGCTCCATTTCAGTAGGATACCTGGTCGCATACATTGCAGTGTATAGTCTAGGTTATAAGAATTTGACTATCGAATCTGGCGACGTTCTTACGTTGGAGATTAATGACCTTACTCCGGGTGAAACATACAATTTCAACATCAAGGCAAGAAATGCTAAGGGATATGTCGCGACGTCTCCTTATGTAGTTTATGCAGTACCAAATGGTAAGTGCAATTGGATAAACTCGATTCAATTAGTAATACAAATGAGGGAACTGTCCAATTCCGAAAGAATGGCGGTGAATACCGTCAACTCAGATGACGCGGCCTGGCATCAAAACCTAAAGCCCTTGCACTCGGGACGGTTACCCAACCAGCAGTCAATCAAATACTAGTACGCGGTACCATCACACAGAAGAAAACAATTTTTATACATACCGGTATGTTTTTATTACTTCGTGTCGTTATGTTGTGATGTTACTGTTTTCTGTGCTAGGCTGGTTACGTTGAGTGCTACCTAGCCTGTCCGATTTCTTCATTTCTATTTTACGATTTCAGTTCCAGCCAGGTATTCTCGGAATTTAGCTGCGAGAGCTAGTGAAGAATATGTGTCGTCTGTTGTATTGACGTGGGATCGACCCGTTTCTAGTGAACAAATTAGAGGTATACATGTACACATCAACAGTCAAACTTCGTTATGACGTGTATCCAGTCTATGTCGAGTATAATTCAAGTCCCGGCAAATATGCCCTCTACTGTTGCACCACAGGCCAAAGAAATCATACCACAAACGACAGTATTTACATCCCCAATTTTTCATCAATTCAATATAGTATATATTTGACAGGTTTGCAACGTTTCGGGTAGGGTTCTATTGTCAATATCAAAACAACGTGGCAATGGCTTCCAACCCGGAACAGTACATCGTCGAAAGTGCCTGGTATAATAACTTGAACACGGCTAAAGGTATATATTTTTATTTGAAAATTTACGGACGTTACACTCTGTTGTTTTATGATATCATTTCTTAGGCATGTGGTTTCACATTGGCCGACATTATTATAACTATCACCCGATTGGTGTCGATCATTTTACCTCACCCGACAATTCCTCGAGATAACGAAGTTTTACTGTATTAGTACTCAACCTTATCTATTTAACGATACTGCCTATTTGAGTCTTTATTATAGAAACATTTTGACAGAATATTATTTTCAAAAAAGTGACAAATTTTGGGCGATGAAAAATGCTACGGTGCATTGCATGACCTGGATAAACCACATAATCAACGAAACGGAACCCCCACGAAAATTTTAAAATGATTTTACCGTACTTGTTGTAATAAATATTTTCAAAGGGTACCTCATCTTCTATACCACCGATTCAGGCCTGGATGATATTGAATGGGTCGTCGAGGGAGTGCTAGGTGCAAGGTTAAACGTGACTATTAGAGATCTGATCCCGGGTTCAGTTTACCTCTTTAGGATCCAGGCCAGAACATTGCAGGAATATGGCCCGATGTCACCAATTATAGCGTATAAGGTTCCCCATCGTAAGTTTATTTATTTAAATTTGTCACTGGAATACGAACATCCAAATATTATTTATATTTATGTCATACCAGCCAAGGTAAATAAATCTAAAAAATAGGAGAAAGAAAGCAAAACATGTCACAAGATGTACATACATGGGATTTAAAAGGGATTTGGATGCATAACCAAGGAATGTATTCTTTCTAGTGGTTATAAATATGGGACAGAAGATCATAGCATGAATCAAATATACGTATGTTCAATGTTAGGTGAATTTGGAAACCGGAAATTAACTACCGTAACGAAAGTATGAGTAACTGGGCATTGTGATTGGATTTGTATTCCTTACGCGACTACTTAAAGTGTATAGAGCTATATCGGAAGACATTTTTTACAAGTTTCAAAAACTGAAAAACAATTATGCGTTCGTATCCATTAGATCATTTTTCGCTTCAGTTTTAACAGAAACCCTCTCTGTGATTTATTTGACATGCGAACTGTCCATTTTTATACGAAAGTGTTCTAGAACACGCTTTTAGAATCTTCTACTTTTTGACGATTTAAACAAAGTACATGGAACCCATCCAAAGTTTAATTTTCAATTTAGGTAGTGTAGTATCATACTCAAAGCGATGCAAGTAATTATTTTGACATTGAATAACTGTTAGAATATAGCTCTATACACGTTAAGTTGACTGCTGTTCTTTTTTATACATGTATATTATTAACACTACCTGGCTTAAAATGAGAAGGTCGTAAGTACAAAATCGAAATCTTGTGAATAGAGCAAGATTACACTGTCTGGAATGTACTCTTTACTTATGGAAAACATACATTTTTTAGAACTTCATTTTGGTCTACATGACAGGTTCTAATTTACATGAAAATAGGCTCATAAGAAGCGCCTTATTGTGCAGATTTCAATTATGTATCAGTCTTATAAAAATGACGTAGGTTACGACCTTCTCAATCTAAGCCAGCGTTAAATGTGTGCGGGAATACATATTAAGGCCATAACTGTGCACAAAAAAAACAAAACTTTGACAGTTTCTCTGACTATTCTATGTTTATCAATTGTAGTTACGGAACTTACAGAAGACGCTCCAGGAACCAATCCAAAATGAACCATCTCGTAAAAGTAACAATTTCACGTATGGTGTAGTTTTAGGCCCGGTTGGAAACTTTAAAAACCGATGTGTGTACTTGGCCCGAACTTACAACCAATACAAGTTTACACTCTGCACTCAAAATTGACAATGTTATGCTATAAGCTATCATTTGTTAAGGATTGCAGATATAAAGAGAAAAATGTATAGAATTATTTTTTGAATGTTGAAAATAGCTTTTGATACATTATTACAATTACATACTATTTATGAGATAAAAGGAAATTGCTGAGTCTGAGTACAACGCTAAATTGCAATTGGAAACAAGCAAACGATAATATTTAGCACAAACATTCAACATAACTTCAACTTCTCGTTCTCAAAACTGTCGCTCTGAAACTCAAAAGAAGGAACTTCAATATTTGAGTGCTGAGTGTAAGTGTTGGTTGTAATTTCGGGTCCTGGTCTAATAGTGTTATTACGTATTCTACATGAACTCATTTTATTGAGCAATGGCTTTATATGTTAATGATATATCTAACTCTTAGCTGCTTACATACATTAAAGAATGTACTCGTTGTTCGTCTAACTGTCGTCATCTAAAACGGCATAAAATGATATGTCAATCAGGGTTCAATATTTTTCTTAAATTCTTTGTAAAATTGTATCGTACAATAATGCTATAATAATCAGACGAGGAAAACAATACTCGAATAATGGACAGCTGTAGAAGCACCACAAGTGAACTGAAGCAAGTGATTGAAGGAAAAAACATGATACAAAAATGTGCCTCACAGAATTAGTCACAAATTCCGTCATCAAATAACACCCACCAAGTATAGTCTATATGTACAACAGAACGATCTTGTCTGTATGATTCGATGCAGTCATGGACACCTTTTGACAACCGTGAAAGCTCGATCATTTCCGTTTGTCTCCGGTATTTTCCATTGGATACAAACCGAGGTGATCAGAATAATCTCTGGAGAGAAATATTTTTTGTAAACCATTTGCAATTGACCTTTTGCTTCATTGTATATAGCTTCAGCCTCTTCACATGTAGTACGTTCAAAATGGCGAAATTGCATCTGTCTTCAACTGCAATGCATAGAATAGTACATTTAGGCATGTATTGACATTCACTCGAGTATAAATGAATCAACTGTTGTATCACTATAGTCCAGTTAGGGTAAGATGACAGTGACGCAGAGGTAGAATCCACTATTACGTTGTAAAACCAATTATAAAGGCTTATACAAACAGGTTTGTGTTCTTTTAATGCTAAACTAAACTCTACTTATTCTGATTGTAATCTTTTTGGTACATATAAACGGCTACGTCATTGGAAAATATCCTAACTGGACGGTATAACTCAAACGCGGTATTGGGACCTGTGCCACACAAATAGACAGGTCAATCAGGTATAAAAACATATATTCTTAATAATATATTCGGTAAAAAAGATTAAATAGATAAAACAAACATCTACCTAAATCGATGTAATGGTCAGTGATTAATGTTGATATTAAAATAATTGCAGTTTATCTCGTTAGAGTTATACCTAAGTATGCATTATCTTTACAGATAAATAGTTGACTATTTATTCCGTAGAGTTTGAATAAATAAACGTTTGAATCACTAGTTATGTATTTTATCTAAAAATGAATATGTAACCAAGTCAAGCCGTGTACAAAAAATCAATTAATGTAAATTTTTTAAAGATAATGTATCTGTATCTGAAAGGACCGTGTCGCACATACATGTGGGTGCGGTTTCCCACAGATTGGGCGCGTACTTCGGGATCGCGAGGTCCGAGGTTCAACATATGTCTGAACCACTGGTTCATTTCACTGCACAATAATAGCTTAACTGCAACACAGAAGAAACACGAATGTAGGTTTCATTTGACAGACCAATGACAAGGAGAAGTTAAATACCAAAGGGTGCTGGTGCGGCATAACAGCTGAGAAGAGCAATAGCAAATGCAACTACACACATAACCCGCAATGCTTATCGCATAGCCATCGAAGCAAGAGGTAGAAATAATTAATCATCTTTATAACAGCGGTGTTTATAAATATGGTTTTATTTATCTGGTAGCCAAGAGACAGCGTCGTGATGAAGTAAAAGGTAGAGATGCTTTTTTGTTTTTATTTTTTTATTTTAACATAGAAAACTGTAAATCGGTCAATCGATATGTAAGGAATCTGCATGATTAGCATTCATTCAGTTAACAAACTCGTAAATATATATAATTATGAAGAAATCAGACAGGGAGCACCGCCTTCAACTTAACCAAACGAGCACACAAAACGGATACAACTTTACATAGAACAACTGCACGACACACTGCCCACGCATAACCTAACATGAAATGCCGAAGGTCCCTGCTAAAAAAGGCTGGACTACCTTCTTTTATAAAGATATGACTAAACGATTACTTCAAGTGACCAAACGATGTGTTTATGCGACTTGATCCAGCCATTGTCCCTGACATACCAAAATCCCAGGTATTAAAAAGCTGAATAACATAGTTTTATAAAGCAATGCCAAAATAGTGACCTCAAGCATCCAGCTGAAAACGGCTGGATATCCTAGTCATACGTATAATTATAACGATATGCCAAAACGGTGATCTCGTGTGACCAAAGAAGATGACGTTTGGAGATGTTACGCGCGGACTGAAAATATTCGACTCCATAAATCAGGTCATGTTTCATATCACCCTTTGAACACCCCTAGTATAAAGCAAGGATTTATCTAGAACATAATTGTCTCCATTAAGGTTCGTTCTTATCTACTGACGGAATAACCTCTCACTAAAGTGACAATCTAAACTTATCCTTTTCACAGACGTTACAAATATGGTTTCGGATAACAGAGCGCACTTAGGTACGTTTATACTATACATAATTATTATTATTACATGTTGGAATTAAAGTTAGTTTAAATTTTAAACATTGGTCATTGTCATTTTTGTACAAATATTTAAAGGTAAAATGGTTGGTTAAAAAGTGCTAACCTCCCCTATACGTGTGCAATTTATAATAATGACACGAAACATTGTATACTTTGTCTGATGTACAAATTTTATATATGTTATTTTGACGGAGGTTCACCGGGAAGGCTGGGTATTAAAGTTTGCATTATAATTACTGAAGAAATACGGTTAATAATTCAATTGTGGAAGGTATGCGCATAACATAAATGTTTGACTTTGGTCTATTTTGCATTAAGATGCTTCCTGTCTGGTATTCACAATGGATATTAGAGAAAGCATTACAATTTTGACTCCAATACGAACTATAAAGAAGCGTATGTCTATTGAAATTGCTTTGATATTATGATCTCTAGTTGGATAGGAAACATCGAAAAGCGTTTAAGAAATGACCAAGTGCCCCGGTGAAAGTTTTTAATGGTCAGGGAAATATCGATAAGTAGTCAAGCGGGTAATCCACTCAACCACAGTGTCAATAAATGCATGCATATAGTAAGATTTAAATACATATTATGTTTATTACGTATTTCAGTTATTATACCAATAGTGTTGTTCTTTACAATCACCCTAGCAGGTAATTATTTTTCTCATAAACACTTTTATATTTATTTTATTCATTTTAGGTTTACGTTGACCTAAGTTGATTTTTTTGTCAATGTATGTCGACATTTGATTCACTTATTTGCTCAGTGTGGGCTCCAAAATGGTAATCCTTTTTAATGCCCTTTTTATGATTGTATCCATGAAATGAAATGTGGGCGGTGTGTTATATAAGTTTTTTTTTTCTCGATGTCTTGCAGAGGGTTTACAATGCTACTCATGCAGCAATATAGACGATGACCGTCTTTGTACTGTCCAAAACATCACGACCTGTGGCCAGGACGAGGTAAGTTCTTCAATACAGAACATCAACTGGGAACTAGTAGTATACCCAGTAGTCTGACCCTATATTTGAAAAGGAAAATACATCATAAATCATCAATCTACACTTTTCTCAAGAAAGTATTTCCCTTTGCACCCTCAAAATAGGAGATAATGACGCTCAGAAAAAAATCTAGCTAAATAGAACATAAACATTATGCGATTTGATTGATAAACTATATTTATCTAGTCTGGTAGCCAGACTATATACCCAGTAACATAGGGTGACAAGGTGGTCGAGAAGAGAACCCGTTTGTTTACTAATCGAGAGGTCCCGGGTTCCATCATCGACCGTGGTGCATGGCCATTTCTGAAACGCTATTCAGTGTTTCCCACCCTACTAGAGATGAACTGGTTGGCAACCCAGAGATAGTCTCGTTTGTATCGGTGCAGTACATGGTAACCTCAAGTGGCCAAACCAGGTATTAAAGAGGCGTTCCCTATAACTTCAATTAGTTAAATCGATTCAGGAATAGTATAAATTAAACGAGAATCATTATTGCTTAAACTCCTCAAATTTACAACTACATTGTATAAGCTCCAACTAATTACCGAGAAAAGAATAAAAATATATTTCCGTAACGAGCCAAAATAGTCACGAGTTGTTTCCCTTTGACCACATAATAATAAATCGCTGGAAGCGATAAATCATTTTTGTGATTTAAATATATAATTTGACATTATAGGGACATATTTGCGCACGCTTTCTTCTGACATATTATGGTAATTGATAGTGCTTTGTACATTTAGCTCATTTAATGTAATAGTAGAGAAAAATATGCTACAGTAGTCGGAACGTCCGAGTTGTCACACGATGCGCACGATGGACGAACGATGCACGCACGATATACGGACGATACACGCACGATTCACGTTACAAAAATACACGATGGGCGATACGATAGGATACACGATCCGTACGTTATACACGGTATACACGGTCTGCACGATGGACGATACGATATGATACACGATCCGTACGTAATACACGGTATACACGATAGAGATATGGAACGTGCGTTCTACACGATATGCACGACTCGCAAGAAGATTCCGAGTGTGAGAAAATTCACCTTAACATTTCGTCCACTATCAGAATCAAAATTGTGTGTAATCGAAGTACGACTAAAAATGTTGTTGTATCGACGTCAAGACGTCGAGTCCGACCAAATACTGTTGCATTAAATAAGTCGAGTAACGTACTTGCGACTGAACGTTTAGCCGATATTTATCAGTATTTGTCAAGTATTGTTACAGGGTGGCCGAAGGCCGCTGATTTGGACCATTATGATTAAAGCCTGGCCTTTAACCGACTAGTTTTACCCACTAGAAGTATAGGCCTTCATTAGGCGTGTCTGTAGGAAGGAAAAGGGAAGTAACCGTTGGCAATATTGATCATCGGTATCTTTCCGGCGGCTAGAAATACCTTTCAAGCCTTTGTTGATCCATATTTTTATGAAAACACGGAAAGATGGATTTTTGATTTATTTTAAGGTTTTTCAACTTATTTAAGTACTCGTTACTATAAACGAGGAATTAACGTGGTTAAACAATGCATCCCGATGACAGAAATCTTATGTAAGTATCCTGTCATTCTCGATTCCATTTGTTCGACCCCATTTGTTAGCCAAATTTTGGAATGATCCTGAACACATTTTACACTGTGACTTTTTGTCAGTGGCTCAATTGCTCTTGTAATAGCCTTGTTTATGAGATTATGCACCCACGACCCCCACCAAATAGGGCTAGATTTTTACTTTCGTGTTGTCGAAAGCCCCGCCTTTCCTGTTCCATGGGCCGGCCAAGTGGAACAGCTTATGGTAAAATTACCATAAACCCTCTGGTAATTCCTCGGCCTCTGGCAACTAAATATTGTCCCCGTGGTATTGGTTCGGAGAAAAAATTCCCAACATTTTCCCGGCATTGCGGAGGAAGGCTGGCACATAAAATTGAAGGTCAAAATCTAAAACATAACTGTTTCCCCTGGCTATTCCACCGCCCATCCACAGGGTACGTGGGGTTGTGGATGCAACTTTCTGGTGCGTCATTATTGCATTGTGTTACTTAGTTGGAGAAGCTTACCGAAGGGCCAGCGCTAAGCTTAGTGTATCATGTCCCTTTGGTAGTTTGTGTAATTTCTGACAAGTAATAATTTTAATACAGTACATTAATGCATAGCTACTAGAGCCCTTTCTATTTTAAAGCAATGCGTTATCAATGGCTTTTTGGTAGTGCTTTACCATGTATATATAGAACAACATGCAACCAGCGATCATACCATTTATCCGCACTGCTAGGCAAGCGCTACAAAGTGCTTTCGTATGAAACGGGCGCCTTGCTAGAACTTAAAAAATTAACTGCTACGTAACAATCTGCTAGCCACGAGCGCTCACCGAAATAATATATTTGTTCCATTTTGTCTGATATGTAGCGCTTATTTTAAGCAAGCTGTTTCGAAGCCTAGCGCTCAATAGAGGACCAGTCTTCGCGAAAGTCTCCGGACATGACCGGTGAAAATCAGTTCGGTCCGACAAAAATTATAGCTCGCCGGTCCGAATGTCCGTCAAAATTTTCGTATCGTCTGGTACGAAATTTGTCAGTACGAAGCATTATTTCCAGTTATTTCACGATGCGCATGTGCAGGTTGGTTGTTTAAAGGACGGAAAGAGAACTAATTTGCAAAAAGACGCTGATTTGACGAATACTTATACTGTACTCTATCTTTAGTATGTTATTTTCCGAAACACATTTTGTGAATACAAATCTCAACAGAAAAAGATTTTGAGAAACAAGTTACAGAAATTTGGAAAACCCTGTTGCTAAAAATAGTACGATTGAGACCGCCCGAGGATTTATTTAGACTGGTTTTCTGACGAACGGTTGTGCTCAGCGCTAAGTGACCGAAAACTGATAGACACAGTCCACGTGTCACACTATTTGGTCAATAAACGGCCATGTTAAACAAACAAACAATACAATGACATCCTCACCTGTGTATGTCACAGTTTGCGAGATAATCCGTTTATAATTGCCGATGAGTGTCAATATAAACGTCTGTCTGAAAACGTGTGTATCATCTACATGTAACTTCAGACGATTTAAAACTTTTCAAGGACAGTCGCTAAATTTTCAATCAGCGGCGGCAATTAACTAAGTCTACAGCAGTTACTGTTAAGTGTTGTTTTATTGTTTCAAAATGTTGTTTTATTGTTTCTTGTCCATTTTTAATGATAAATTGTTAAAACATCTGGTTTTTTAACTGTTTCCTATTTATATTGTTCGGTCGGGCCAAAATTGATTCGCTCCGGCCAAATTTATTTTATGCCAGACCGCATGTCCGGCCTTTTTTTCTCACTTTCGTGAAGACTGGAGGACTACTGTACAGCTCGGAGCTGCTCCGCAATGTTTCCCTAAAATCACACATTTCTGCGATCATCATTAGGGTCAAAATAAAATTTCACTTTTATCGCTGTGTTGCCCGAATGTTTACCCAGCCACTTGGGGAAATGAGTGACATTAAATCGCCATGATTACATCGACATGTCTACTCATGTCGATTATTTACTCTATCCGCTTGGGTGAGTTGGTCAAAACCTTAATTGTGACATTGTCACGTTGTGTAGTCACTAGGTCACTTTAATCAGATGGATAATCTCTACAAAATCTAGTTCAATCTGGGGTAAAAAATTGTGTAACTTAATATATAGGTCAAATCCTTGAAATTTCTTGTATAGACAATAGAGATAAAAAAAAATTGGTCTTATCTTGATGAAAATTCTCCAGAATGAATTATTTCTTTATAATCTAGGTCAATTTCAATAAATTAGGTCATCCTGGTTAAAAAATATAGGTCACTTGGTGAAAGTGTCCGAGACATTTTGGGCTTCCAGACTTACCGATAGTCGCTTACGGTCTGACAGACTTGGAGAAACTGTCAGACCGGAAGGAAATCTGTCAGACTGATTTTTGTTATGCTAAAAGGCGGACGGATACTGGAATTGTCGGATTCATCCAACAGCTATTGAGAAGTCTGGCTACCCTGAGTACCCTTTCAATACTGTGTAACAGAAAAATATGCACTCTGACAAATGTGTCACATATGTGCGGTGAACATGTATCAAATGTGAAATGAATATACAGTGAATACAGTCTTAACACATTCATTTCATTTTAATATATTCACTTTTCGAATGCCAGTTATAGGTCTGCAACAAATAATTGTGACGAATAGGCGGCGTACACTCGGTAAAAGATGGCTTTGAGCCTTTTTTTGTTTCATTGTGAAATCAGTCTTAGACTTGTTGTTTGACGGCCATCCGCATTTTTATGCATACTTTTTCCTCGGGGAATTCTAAGGAGACTTCAGAATGAGTACAAGATTGAGGAGATACTTAGATTGTTTTCCTACTTTGCGACTGGCTTACAAATTGATAATTGACCCATCAAGACATGTCTTACAAAAGACATGCGGTCATGTACAAAGGAATAAAAGTGAACCATGGTTATAAGAGTCATCGGACAGGCAGTCCGGACGGAAACCAAATGCACCTGATAGAGACCAAAATTGTCGGATTTGTCTGATGACTATTGTGAAGTCTAATCATGTAATGTCATTTAATTTATAGCTAATTGTCATTAATATGTAATATTTATTAGGTATTTATTAACAAAACATATACTACTCATCCAAATGGTAAAATGTACGGAATCCGGTTAGTGCCTCGCAAGATAGGGGCCTAGCGACGGCGGTCTAGTTCGACTACCGTCAGCCTAACTTACATCTACATACCTGGTCTTCCGGGATCACAGAAACTGGTTGCCTCAGTACGCTCCTTTTTATCATACCTTGTGTCGTGTCTCACGGTTTTTAAATTTTATGCGACTGCGACAATCAGGCGATATAATTTCGTGTGTCTCCTAATTGTCGCTTCTTGACTCACTTCTTATCTCGTGCCTCGACCTTTGAACACGAGGCACGAGAATCGCGCGACATGAGAAGCGAGACACGAAGCTATATTGGAGAATCTCACGACACAGGAGGCGAGGTACGATATTCTACTGCGAAATCTCATGGTTTTTGATACTGCGTTAGAGCGAGATCTCGTGTTTGAAAATTGTGCCTCGCTTCTTGTATCGACTGATTGTCGCGCATTGCTTCATGTGTCACGCAATTCTCGCCCTCTTAATTGATAGTTCATACTGCACTAATCGGATTCTGTACAAATGTGAGATAACTGGTTGAGTACCATTAATTATGGGTTCAAGTGAGTACTAAAACCCCATTTAGGCGGTGCCTTAGTTCATATTATTGAATAACTTAGGCCAAAAGATATATGAATTAAATACCCAAATATCCATGTTGAGATAAAAAGTAAATACTGCAGTTACATGCAGTGATTAGAAATGCCTGTCGGCCGTCTTGAACGAAGTCGTGAACTTTGATGTTATAAATAATATAATTTATCATTATGCATAACACATCTACACCTCAATATTCCCATTTAATTGTTCGATTCATGAAACCAGAATTAGATCATGAAAAAAGTTGGATTCTGCTTTTCAATAATAGCGGATAGCTACTAGAATAATTACACGTACAGTATGTACACCAATTCATGAAAAGTCGGCATTTCAAAGACATGGGGATAGTTGGTCGGGAAAAAAACAACATTTAAGACATTTTCATTACATGAATTATGAATTATCGATGTGCAAAGAATTCTTTTCATGACGTTGTAAATAATTTCGGATGTCAATTTCGGACATAATTCCGTTGCGTCCCGGAAGTTATTGTCACCGATACGATACTAAACTGCAGATGAATGATTTGATGAATGATTTGATTTGGCATTAGTTTAAAAGGTCCTCGTATCGTCCCATACCTTTCGGTAATTTGGATTTATTATAGGACCCCCGACATGTACCCCTTCATGTCGGAAAAAAGTGTGTTGTGTTTTTATAATGTTCATGGACGATTCACACGATACGATGAACGATTAATCTCTCGCTATCGTGTTTCGTATACTTATACTGTACCATGCACGTTTCACACGTTATACACGTTGTACACGATGTACACGATACACACGATGTGCACGATGGGCGATACGATACGATAGACGATATAGGGAATGCGTCTTTAATAATGTGTTTATATTTTGCTTCGAAATTGCAAGCCTATACTCAAATGTTTGTTGGTGTTTGCTTTAGAAAACAAGATTAAAGACAAGCGGTGGAGAAGGTCGATCATATAAATTTGTTTTGAAACTAAACTTTGTCTATCAAATGTAACTATAAAGGTAACATTCACAAAAACAATGTTCATTCCGACAATGGTGAAGCGTTAATAAGACGAGTATCACGTGGTTACCTTAATGATCGTATTTGATTTCTGCAGGCGTGTTATAAAGTTAGATTGACTGCAAATGATACAGATATGCTGACTTTTGGATGTCGACCTAATGCGGTGAGTAAGAGTTGATGTGTTTATAAGCTATTTAAAGTTAGCTCAACTGGTGTTTGCCAGAATTATGGTGCTTTGTTTCTTTTATTCCATGCCACTATGTTATGTTTCTATGACTAACAATCGTCATATATTTTTTCGTTTTGGAGGAGGTCAAACATACAAAAACCTAATATTTTATCACTGTGGCTAAAACAGAAATCACGTGTACAATGACCAAAATAAATGTGTGTATGAAACAGTGAGGGGCACAAAAATAGAATGATTTTGCAATAACATAGAAATACTTTCTATTTTCAGGCATGTTCCAATATAATCGACACAGGTGCAATCATTGGTAGAAGCATTAAAAGACAACTATCTGATAACTGTACCGAATGCTGCTCTACAGACATGTGTAGCACACATTTATGCCGACATCGTAAGTAAATATTGATTGAAAACATGAATGAACTTATTGCGCGTTTAAGTTTTCAGTTCAATTAAACAATATCTCAGTGGGACGATTTAAATTGTGTTGCAGTGTGTTAAATAATCAATATTAACGAATACGATGGTTGATTTATATTAATTTTTCGAATCAGTTTATGTTTCTTTGAATAAATATACATATAAATTTATGTAGATTCTATTGAGAGTTTTGTAATTTGCCTATGTATGATTTAGTAATTTTCTTGAGGTATGTATAGAACTCCTGTGTACGAATGTCTGTTTAAGTTGAAAATTAGTTATAAAAAGGGTTTATGTGTTTTAAATCAGCGGTGAATGGTGAATAGATTGTATGGTCGGTGTGGTCTAATTTTGGTGTATCTTGTGATTATCACATCCAATGTGTGGCCAGCCACGTTGGTTGTTCCAGTAACGTGCTGTCGCAGGCCACTAAGCTACGGACTGAGGGACATAGGAAAAGTGCAATTATTACTGCAATAATTCTGGTTTAATTCAGCGGTGAATGGTGAATGGAGTGTATGGACGGTGTGGTCTAATTGTGACGTATCTTGTGATAGTGGTACACATACACGTACACGATCCTGCAGTAACCCACCACCAGAATATGGTGGACATGATTGTGTAGGTATCAAACAAGAGGTTCAGTCATGTGACACGGGTACAATTTGTCCAGGTGAGTATTAGTTTAGTTTTTGTTTACTTGAATCTACCACAGTCATAAGAGTTTAAGCTAATATTCTGCGAGTATGGTAGTAGCTAGTGGTGGTTCGGTGGAATAGAGGTATGGTGCGCGATTCAGGATCGAGCTGTCCTTTGTTCAACCCTCGTCTGGACAACTGGTTTATTTCTTTTTGAAAGAATAACCTAGTACATGTTCCATACAACAAAATTAATATGTGAATTGGTATCTATAGGATAGTTTCTATACGCCTGCCACAACCATATGAGAGAAGCAGTCTTCACATGGAGACTCGAACGTAGGTTTACTTAGGTACATGTAGCCGAATTACCAGGGGAAGTTAAAATCTCAAAATGTGTTTGAACGGCAAATTGCTGAAAACTGTTGAGTTCATAAACATGTGTATAAAACTATCCATCAATATTTTAGATAACGCGTGTCCTTAATCTAGATGTTAAAATTATTTATATCCTTATTTGAGATACTGATTATCCTAATTTCAAATAATGAGTATCCTTATTTCAGGTAATGATTGTCCTTATTTCAGAAAATGAGTAACTAGATTCTATCCTTATTCCACATAATAAGTTTCCTTATTTCAAATAATAAACATCCTTATTCCAAATGAAGAGTATCCTTATTCCAAATAATAAGTATCCTGATTCCAAATGAAAGAATCTTTATTCCAACTAATGAGCATCCTTATTTCAAACGAAGAACATCCTTATTTCAAACACAGGGTATACTTATTTCAGATAACGATTGTTGGGACATCAAACATCATCAAAGTGCCGCACAAGATGGTGTATATGGTGTATGATTATGGAGAACACATCGTAATATACATGTCTATTGTGATATGACGACGGATGGGGGAGGCTGGACAGTACGTTAGCACTTTAGTTATGTTCCGACTTAAAGTGTATAGAGCTATATCGGACGATATTTTTTCAAAAAGTTTCAAAAATTGAAAAGCAATCATGATGCTTTCATATCCATTAGATTGTTTTTCGCTTCATCTTTAACAGAAACTCACTCTAAGATTTATTCGACATGCGAACTGTCCATTTTCATACGAAAGTGTTCTAGAACACCCTATGAAATTATAACAATCTTCTATATTTTGACGATTGAATCAAAGTACACAGAACCTATCCAAAGTTTTAATTTGCAATTAAAGTAGTCTAGTATCGTACTAAGAACGATGCAGGTAATTATTTTGACATTTAATTACTGTTACAATATAGTTATATAAACTTTAAGATATAAATTAGGTTTTACACAAGTATGTATCATTCATCATTCTATTATTCATTTAATGAAGCCAAATAGATCTAGCATGTGTTGGAAAAATATTAAACCTATTAGTGTACCGTTTTTCTTGATTTAATTACAAAGTTTGTAAATGGCTACATGGCACAATATTTTACGTTCAATAAATAAACTTCCGCGATTTAATTAAGTAATACATCAGTACCAGTCAATTAGATCGGTGTTTGTATAACATCTAGGGCGTCTTCGTAGTACTCAAATCTTTTTAAATAAAAACTACATGTATACTTATGAATAAAGAAATTATGATTTATGTAAAAACTACATGTATACTTATAAATAAAGACAGTATGAATTATATAAAAACTACATGTATACTTATAAATAAAGACAGAATGAATTATAAGTTGTTAAAATATACAAATACAAGGTCAAGGATTAAGTACAAATATCTGCACTATACGTTCTCTCAAATTACATTGGTATGGGTATGTTATAATCTGATTAAAATCAAACTCTTATAACGCTCCGGTACTTTATCTGACCACATTCTGTAAGGGGTCATGTCGATGGGAAGTTTACGTCATCCAATCAAAACGGTACTTTGACAAATCTGAAAGTACGACAAAGGCTGCTATGTGACGTCATTGTGTGTCAGAGAGGCCATTTGAGCCTGCCCTCTTGCAGAATGAAGGAATGGATCAAATATTAGTATATGAAGTTAATGAATTTAGGTTACATTTATGTTACAGGTGTTTCAGAACAGATACGATAATACGACCGATTTCTACAAGAATTATCACCAATATTTACGTGGGTTTGGAAACTTACATGGCAACTTTTGGTTAAGTATGTACATCAATCAAATATATAAAAGTTAAGTTACCAATTTTCTAGGGCTCTTTTCAGCTGTTAGGCCGCTCAAGCACCCTTTGACATTTTAACTCCCCTGGTCATTGGGCTACATATAGAAACCTACACTCGTGTCTCCCTGGGGAGACTATTTCTCTCCTGTGGTGTGGCAGCCAACATCGATCTGCGGCGCCCAGGAATAGACACTGCCCTCACAGGTACCATTTTACACCATGGTGGAGTGGAGCTGTGGGTCTTGCTCAGAGATTTTAACCAGTGGTCCAGAGGGGGATCGAACCCGGGACCTCTCGATCCCGAAGCGCGCGTCCTACCTCTAGGCCACCGCTCCCCACTCTAGGCCACGCAGACAGACACGAATCTTTACTTATAAGTTATAATTATACAATTCAATCTTTACTTATAAGTTATAATTATACAGTACATATCATTAATTTAAGTATAATATATCATTTTCACCAGACTAGTGTTTCACATATAAGACAATAATTCACTCCAATAAATCACATCATTATACAACTGTGTGTGACCTACTTTGCCTTTCACTAGTACCTATGATAATAACTTAAATCCGCACAACTATTTCAACTAATTACAATTTATGCATATATGAATGTATAAATCATGATTTTCTCTGTATCAGGGTTATTATTCTACCGACCTGGTATATAGAGAATAATAGGGCATTGTCGTGATGAGTGAGTTTTTCTTGCAAGGCAGATGAATTTATCTGTGAGCCGTCGGCAAATCCGTTCATTTTCGCAGCCAAGCTGGATAAACCTTTACTCAATCCATGAACCTAACCTATTATTTTCTATCCGATCATTATATTTGCTTTAATCGGGTGTAACTATGTTTCCGTTAATCTGCTTTTTACTTGAGGACGTTATGTACACGTTGGTTTGTTAAATAAAAACAATACCAGTCACAGCTCATTTTGAAAATGGAAACCTCACCTTTTCGGGACTGAATTTCAAGCGGCGACTTGGGAATAAGTCTGTCAGATCACGCAGTCAGGTGACCTGATAAAGCATGTCACGTGTAGAGGTGATATAATATAAAAACTTTGATCAGACATCCTGTTATCATTTCAATTTTTCTGAAAGTGACCGGATTAATTATTATACTACACATGTTTAGTATAACGTTAGTTTATGTTCTTTTAATTGAATACAGAGTGTTTTTATAATCAGCGTCATATGGTATAAAGAATTTAACACTCGTTTTCAGCTGATATGTGAGAAAATTCCAAGATTCTCAGGTGTTTTGTTCCCACAAGTTCATAAATAGTTTAATCAACTACAATTGCTTCAACTGTACAATGTTATATATATTTGTTTAGTCAGGTCTTAGAATACATACAAGAAAATTGTAATAAGTTAAATCTTTTTTTCAACACGTCTTAAAATATACAAGACATATCAATAAGTTGTATATATTTTTCCATCAGGACTTAATATATACAGGAAATATAGAACGGCCGTGATATGATGGCACAATAACATTCACGTCCTCATTTTATCATTCTATTGTGGTTATGACCTTGACTTACTTAGCGCCAATACACTGAGTGTTTTTATACGATATACGATGACAGGGTCGTTATCTTTAATTTTGTTCACATGCCTATTGTGCTACCATCAGCGAATGCAACAAACAATTAATACTTCTATACATATTATACCCGCAAAGTGTAAGGCCTAAAGTCGATTAAAATCAATCGAATTTAAAATTTCTTTCAAACAATTTGAAGTTCACAATCTTGATCTGTTTGTTAGTAACACTGCTACAAAGGCATGCATATTGTGAAAATAATGAGTATAAGAAAAACAAATATAGCTGCCAAGCTTCGAACTAGGACTGTCGGTATCGAAGTCCTTAGTGTATCCACTACACTACATATCATTATATTGAAACATTGAATTTAGAAGTTCGATATTTGAAAAAAAAACGAAAAAGCGTTAAGATAATTAAGATTCATGAACATACCCGCTGTTCAATATGGCCATATCTAACCGGTGTTGTATTGTCAATATTATTGTGCCATCATATCTCGGTGCACTATATCAATATGTTATATATATTATTTCCATCAGGCCTTACAATATGCAAGAAATATCAATAAGTTACTGTATATATGTTCAAACACGTCTTAAAATATACAAGACATATCAATAAGTTATATATTTGTTCCAACAGGTCTTAAACTATGCAACAAATATCAATAAGTTACTGTATATATGTTCAAACACGTCTTAAATATACAATACATATCAATAGGTTATTATATGTTTACCCAACAGGTCTTAAAATTTACATGAATTATCAATAAGTTAATTGAAATAATATTTATTTTCTTCCAGGTCTTAAATATCTACAAGAAATGGTATCTCACTCAATGAATGAGTTAAGGATAGACCTGGTGTCAGCTAATGGTACTACTGGATTTGAAGTGCTGAGTAATTTTTCGTTATCAATGCCTAACTACGTCCTACATGTCGGTGAAACAACATCTTCTAAAAATATAGATCGTAAGTGTAATTGTGCCTCTTTAGTACACTCAAGTAGTCCTTAAAACAACTTTGGTATGCCTGAGATATTTCTTGACAAATGTGGAGTTAAATGATGAAATTGAGTTTAAATGGTTGGTAAATATGCATGTGGTGTAGTAAAACTGTAATATTTGTATTATATCGCTATTTTGTTCTTGAAACATGTAACCAAAGTGAAAGTAGACTAGGATTTATTTGGTGGTTTCTAACCTTTAGGTCGCATAACGTTAGGTCACTGTCCTTAGTGTTTTAAACTAGGTCACGCCCCGGTGTTGTTGTACCTCATTTGGTCGCTGTGTTGGCATGGGTGAGTGTGGGCATTGCTCAGGGTAATTGTGTCGTGGTGTTTCGGATTTCTGTGATCGGCTTGTTAGGTGTGCTACCTTCCCTGTCTGATTTTCTCGTACCTTTTTGAAATGATGTTTTTGCATTAAGACAATATTGCATGTGGTCATACCGTAAGATAGTACTTATCAGAAAAAGGCACACCATGCTGCCCCAGTCAGTCATAAAAAGTCAGAGCATGAGTCAGAATACGTAATGTGTTACTCCTCTTCTGTTGGTGAGTAACATATGCTTTGCGTATTGGGCAATTTGTAAGTGGTAAAATTGTGGTATGCGGTGTCTTATATTGGTCAGGTTGATGTGAACTTTACGACATTCAATCGCTTCTTTCGTGAATATGAAAATGCGACCAAACTCTGCTGAGGCTGCTGTTACTATATTTGCTTTTTCACACCACATTATATTTACTCGGAAAGGTCATTTAAACGTGACTTCTTACGGAGTGTTGTCAGATCTCTACCAGCGTATAGAATGGATCGTATGACTGCTAGGATCTGAATTAAATGGGATTGGATACTATTAATCATTTGATTTTGATGGGACAAAATTTCGAGGTTCAGGAAAAAAATACCATTTCGATGGGACGTTAAATTCGTGGATTTTGCGTTTCAGGTAATAAATAAAATGGTCAAAATTATTTTTAGATGGGATTTAATTTCGTGGTTAAAGGCGAACCACAAAATCCACGAAATTTAATCCTCCACGAAAATTAATGATTTTACAGTATTCCACTTCTTGTATGTTATTTGATTTCTTCAGTTGATGAGATGTTCGATCGATTTGCTCACACTCACAATGGTCAAGGGTTTAGTACATATAACCATGATGTAGATTCGTCAGGTATAAACTGTGCTAGCAGCTTTCATGGAGCTTTCTGGTACAATGGTTGTCTCACAGCAAATCTAAATGGTGAATATCTCACCCCAGGTGATGGAGGTTACACTGGGATGAGGTATGATAGTTTTGACTAGATGGGCTCACTAAAACAATCACGAATGTCATTCCGTCGTCTTGTTAAGTGATTGAGTGAGTGAATTTGTGAGTGCGTGAGTGAGTGAGTGAGTGAGGCAGGGAGGGATTGGGTGAGTGAGTGAAGTCAATTCACCATATTGGGTCTCGACTGACGAATCACTGTATGCATCTTACATTATGGATGTAACTGCAATACTTGGTACAAACCTAACGCATGCAATATAAATAAAATATTATTTTACTTACTATACTAAGGTTGTGTTGTTGTTTATTTATGTTCGACTAATTAAGACTGTCATTAATTTCGCCTAAGATAAACCCAGCGTTACATACTAGTGTTACGGTCACAAAAATGATAATATAAGGATAGATGGATTGATCAGTGATGATTAAATGATATGTTGGTGTAAAACTGATTATGCACCCGGTCGAATAAAAATCGAAGTCGGAAACGTTATGTTATAATTATATTATGTGCATGATATTATGATTTATGCCGTAAAGTTTGCGGAAGATAACTCTAGCCTATTATACAGACAAATACATATATAATAACAACACACCACAGTGCACTGTCCTCTTGGTTTACAGTTTCAAATTCAATCGAAAGCGGGTATCAATATACTGTCGTCCAGTAGGTCTGGTGTTTTTATCTTATTTTGATTGGGTGTAAGCTACACATACATCTGTAATCAGTATTCACCGCTATTCTTTCGAATGTGATAGTGCCCTCATTAGTATTACTTATTGAATATACATTGATCGAGTACATACATTCAAAGCAATTGTGGGCAATATGGAATGAAATTGGACACGGACATGTATTTTATTTCCAGTTACTTCTGTAAAAAAGGCCGCTACGAGCTGCATGCTTCATAAAATGAGTGATATAAGTTAATGTTTGCACGTATCTATATGTTGTGACCTTTACAAAGTTGATATTAAATGTGTGAAATGTATTTAAAGTGTATAGAGCTATACCGGACGATATTTCTTTTAAACAAATTGAAAAACAATTATGCTTTCATGTCCATTATTTCATCATTCGGTTCAGTTTTTAACAGAAACTCTCTCTTTGTGATTTATTGGACATGCGAACTGTCCAATTTCATACGAAAGTGTTCTAGAACATCTTATGAAATTATAAGAAGTGTCTAATTTTCGACGATTGAATCAAAGTACATGGAACCCATACAAAGTTTTAATTTGCAATAAAGGTAGTCTTGTATCATACTAAGAACGATGCAAGTAATAATTTTGACATCAAATGACTGTTGGAATATAGCTCTATACACTTTAAAGAGGCGTTCTTTGATCGTTTAAATCTATTCATTATATACATTAAATGAGAATCATTATTGCTTAAACTCCTTAAATTTGCAACAAAAAGCTCGACTAATTACCGAGGAAAAATGAAAATATATTTCCGTATCGACCCAAAATAGTCACAAAGTGTTTACCACATAATACTAAATCACTGGAAGCGAATAATTATTATTGGTGATTTAAATATATTTTGGCATAAAAGAGACACATTCTTCTGACAAATTACGATAATTGATAGTGCTTTGTACATTTAGCTCATTTAATTTGATAGTCGAGAAACATATGGAAGTGATAGGGAATGCCTCTTTAAGGACATTGAGGTCACAACAAAATGAAATTCATAGTGATAACTGCTTTAGCTTATTGATTGTGTTCATTATCGTATTGATTAAGAGTAAAATTGAAACAATCAATATGATAATGCACACAATTAAAATACCACTGTATTGAAACAGATATAATAACAATAGTAAATATTTGTAAGTATTATAATAATACAATGCATGACTAGTTTGTTGCTGATTAAAAAGATATGATGAATCGGACAAGGGAGCCAGGACAGAAAACAGTAACAACACAACATAACACAATTACACGGAGCAAGGTCCACAAATAACCTCACGAAAAAATAAAAACCTACGTCCGACCAACAAGGTGACTTTTGATACAAATGGTGATAACTGTTTGACTTTTATTATAGTCGCATGTGATGTAAACTTTGAACGACAGGGCTGCAACGTTTCGTGAACTAATAGCCATGTCAGATAATCGATATCACAAGTACATTATATAGATACGACTGTGTAATTTATAAAGACAAACACTCAAAAACAATAGTGTAAAAGTCCATCGACTGGATTGTCTTTTTGTTGATTCAATTGGTTATCATTATTATCAATTGTCATCACAATACAGTACATTCCGTCATAATCAATTGTTTGTGAATCGCAGTATACCACACACATTTAAGAACCAAGAAGATTGCTAAAAATAGAGCTAGGACCATAACACACGTATCGCTTCTCCAGGGGGCCTTTCACTAAATCGCGGGACCTCATCGGATGTTTTTTCAAGCAGCACTATCTTATACCGTTTTGTACCAAACGCAGATTGATAGCAAACGATAACCGACTACACAATGCCGTATTGGTTTATGTTGTAACATTCAGCAGGTTGCACAAAACATTGAACACATAATTATTTTACATGCGCACGCTAGTAAAAATGTAGAATGGTTGACAAGCAGTACAACTGTATTAAAATATACACATGTAATAAAGTCATACAATTCACAATGCTATCCAGCATATACTTAACAACCTTTCTTAGATTACAACTTTCATTTCGGTAATACTAATGTTTAATGTTTGGAACAATGTTATAAGTTATTGTTCATTGAACAGTCATCAGTTTCAATTCAATAAACACGTTACTTTTTAAGATATTCTTAATCACAAGAAGTTGTATACGAGTACTTAGACAAGTTGTTAAATTTTTGTTATAGTATACTATATTCAAACTCAGATAAGGGTGAATAACAGTATGCATGTCCGTCTTGTCAGATTTTACATGCAAATACATTAAACGTTATTTGATATGCATTTGCATACTGTTTTCTATTACTTAATATAAAATATTATTAAAGTTAAGTTACCAATTTTTGTCGGGCTGAGTTCAACAGTTCAGCAGTTCATTCATTAATTACCGTATTAACTTCCCCATGGCATCGGACTACAATGTACCTTTGAAACACAGGTTCCAGTTTCCCTAATCACGTACGAAGCTAACCGAGATTTTTATATAGTATTAGAGGATATGTTATAAAGTGGCCACATATGTGTGTATATATATCAGTGTGTAGAATCACGTGATCAAATGAATGCGGTTCTACGCTCAAAACTATATGGTTATATTATATAGCCTGAAGTACCTTCCGTATGTATAAGAATACCCGACAAGTACCGAATTCGCTCTATCTTTAGCAGTTTTTAATTGATGCTCGACCAAATTATTACACTCGGTTGAAAACTGTATTTGGTCGAGCATCAATACATACATAACAAAGTAGATATACATATATACATGGCTTAGGATAAGTACAAAATCCATATTTTGAGAAATTTAGCAAAAATGGCTTGGTAATTTATTTGCTTACGGTAAATCAAGATGTTTTATAACTTCACTTTGGTCAATATGACAAGTTGTGGTTTTCATGAAAATAGATTCATCTGAGCGCATTGTCAAGCAGAATTGGAAAATGTATCATTCCAAGCGAGCGATATATGGAAATAGCTTTCAAACAAAGCAGTGATATGAAGTACCGCTACACATGTAATATGTTCAACCGATGACATTCTGTTCTTATTCGCGGTAGAAAATGTCCATTGGTATGTTCGAATAATACATACATTCGACTTCAGAAATAGGTGGATGCCAGATCAGAAAGTGGTGCAGATTTTTTTAACAAGGACTGATCTGCTATCATTTTAATAACAACATTAAATTCCAAACATATGCTATGCAAAGAAAGAACAAAGTTGAAATGTAAATCTTAGCTATTTGTCCCACTTTAACGTTGAAATAACCTTGCTCTTGATCCCAAACTGGTCAGTTATTTGTGTCCATTTGATGCACAACATTAATTGAATAATATGCAACCGGATATATGGCAATATATACATAATCAAAAATTTCACACCATAATTAAAAATGTAATGTGTATTCGTAAATAAGCTCGGAAGCAAGGGTTGTTGCCCCTGTTAATAAATCTGAACCACTTTCAGATCTGGCATCCATCTGTTTCTGAAGCATGGACGTATGTATTATTTGAAAATACCAATGGACTTTTTCTACTAGATGAGGTAAATAAAAACACATTTAAGGCCTTTTTGAAACACGGCTCCTGGACTATATACATTCTAATTGAGTAACCGGTATTACATGTAGACACTGGTCGATAATAATACAATAAATCGAATACAGTAAACTCATAATTTAAGTAAATTTAAAGTGTGTAAATCCCTTTTGACTCGATGATTCCATAGTGGTTGTGCACAAGCTGAATCCCATGAGAATAAATCATGCGTGAAGAAGTATTAACTTAATTACCCGATTAGACCAGATGTTTATCCTACAATCCTTTGTATTTTTGTTTTACAAGGACAAAAGAAGTTTCAAAAGGTTAGAAATGCACAGTAATATTTTTGAATATCGTTACGAACAACCTATTGTTTAAAATTGTCCCTATTGTATGTATGTATTGTTCCTTTACATTCATAATACAATATTTTAGCATCCACCGCTGATAAAATATTATGTGATTGCAAACTAATAAATGAGGTCTCAACCAAACCCATGCTCCCAAACTGCAAATTCGGTCGTTATTAAACGCGATCATTCAATATTCGCTAAGTTTCGCAATTAAGTCAACGGAAAATCATCTGTTGCCTAGAGAGTGAACAAAAGCATATTGAAAAGTTGACAATTGCCTATGGTATGCTCATAATTGCAATGAGGATTTATCAATTGCCTTCAAATTATCTAGACTTACATTGTACAAATGATATATTGAGAAATCGCAAGTTGCCAGACAAGCCTATTTGACAGACACATGGGGATTTTTTAGATTAAATGAACACTTTATCTAGTGAGTATTGTTTATATATCAACTTATAGGTGAGTGGTCTTCCATTTTGACATGTTCTTCCAGTTTGGCCCAGTCTTCCATTTTGTCATTGTGTTCCATTTTGACATGGTCTTTTATTTTGGAACGTTCTTACATTTTGTCATGGTGTTCTATTTTGTCATGGTCTTCTATTTTGGCACGTTGTTACATTTTGTCATGGTCTTTTATTTTGTCATGGTCTTCTATTTTGGCACGTTCTTACTTTTTGTCATGGTCTTACATTTTGTTATGTTCTTGCATCTTGGCACTGTTCACCGTTTTTGTATGGTCTTTTATTTTGTCACGGTCTTCCATAGTATATTTGTCTTCCATTTTGCCGTGTTCTTCAAATTTGGAATGTCCTCCTTTTCGACATGTTCTTTAATTCTGACACGGTCCGTCGTCACCAATCGTAAGACGCCGAGTATATTTAAAGAAAATACTAGAACCTTAAGTACGTCAAATTAGCTACAGTAACGCCGACGTGTTTGTCCTCCGTGCAACCGTTCTACACGCGTGTAGCTCGCGGGTTAACGTGTAAACGTATTAGCGTGGAATCTTGCAGGAATGTATAGTCAACTCCGCATGCGTACCGTGTATCCGTGTATACGGAAATGTCGAGTGCGCATGCGTACCGTGTATCCGTATAGACGAGAAATGTCGAGTGCGAGTGCGTGCCGTTTAAACGTGTAGGCGGAAATATCGAGTGCGCATGCGTACCGTGTATCCGTGTTTACATTTAGATTTGTTCGATTCTTTTTCAATTGATTTATTTTCAATATCGCAATTGTGCTAAATAACGATCGAAGTAATATTTTTAATCGAGGGTTCGGTTGATAATTCATATTAGCCTCATGATGGGTCTTATTCTAAATCTCTTTGTACTGCCTCGAGTCTTAAATTAATTATCGAATGCTAGAATGAACTCGGCCGAAAATGAAATGATAAATGTTAAACCCGGAACATCCGTTAATTATCGCCTAGTTGACTAAAAATCGATGTATATATATCGGTACAACATAGCCATGAAATGTCATCATTTTTTCCTTCTCTGTATCTGTAGGTTACGAAGTAAGATGCCAATCCTGGCGTGTAACTTCATCTTTTACCCTGGTCGGACCTCAACAACAGAATGCCCTCAACAACAGTATGCGTGCACCAACGTAACACTAAATATATTCTTGTACTTTAATATGAATTAATAGTCTGATGGATATATATATACTTTGTTATAAAATTTAGCCGTGAACACAAAGGCTATATACAAGCGTGCTACCTGTCATGAAGACCACAATTTAAGTGCATACTTTATTCTTCAATGAATTCAACATTAAATAAAATCATTATCAATGGCTATAGGAAAGATACATACATGTAATCCAACAACCTATCTGAATATATAAAGATAAGTATGTTAATAATGAGAATACAGAGAGTACAAAATGGCTAGGATGGTACATGTAGGTGTGCACACAGGACCCAGCCAATATTTCAGGACAAAATGAGCCGGACGGGCACATCGGAGGATGATAATTCGATGTAGGAATATTGGTCAGATATCAGACAATTACGGACAAATTTCTTTGTCGCTATACGTTGATTGCACCGCCTCCTCGATAGCCTAGTGGTAGAGCGCTGCGGTCGCTTCGAGTGTTGGAGGTCTCGGTTCGATTCCAGCACATTTCATCCCAAATTAAAATGGTACAGCAGCTCCAGGCATACAGGAACATTACTTGAAACCAACTTGTTTACATCGATAGTCGGCATATTTGTGACTGCGAAGTGTTTTATTGGTTTCCCCGGATGTCCATTTTAGTGTTTTGAACACATCCACAGCAACTTCATTTCGCAAATTTCTACCATTCGCTAACTCAGCAAAATTAAACCAGTCCACACAAAATTCTTTCTTGTTTATAGTAGTGTCTGCTACTAGTATAGTTGCCAAATATTTGTTGACACTGCGAGTGAGTGGTAAAAATTTGTAATGCTGGTTTGAATCTCGGCCAGTGCACTGGAAATGTCAGAAACACTCAACAGTGTTAATTTCCTGCGGATGAACGAGTTTGGACCGCAAAGGTAGTCTCCACTGATTGGTGCCATACACAAGGCAAATTAAATAACCAATGAGTACTTTCATAATGCTTAAATCATAGCTATTCCTTTAGCAAAAATGCAATAGAAATAAAATAAATGGTTGCATATGTATGGGTTATGCTTGACCAAAAGGTCTAAGATTATAAATATATTAAAATTAACAAATTGTTATCAGTTATTTTTTATTCAAACACTTATAACAACATAGTACTATTATAAAAACAATGAATATGATAAATAATACACAAAGTTAATTATAAATCAACAGTGTCAAAAATTTCGTTTCAACATAAATATATATATTTGTCTATTACAGGATAAAAATAGTTTTTTCACAATTTCTAAATTAAGTTGAGAATAGTATAACCGGTTACTGTAAAATAATTTAAGTTTTACGGGACAAAATTTCGTGGTTTTGGAAAAAAACCTTTTTAGATGGGACGTTAATTCATGGATTTAGCATTTCAGGCAATAAATACAAGGGTCAAAATTACTGTTCAATGGGATTTGATTTTGTGGTAGGAGGTGAACCACAAAATCCACGAAATTAAATCCCCCAAGAAAATTAATTATTTAATAGCATTAAATAAATATTTGCAATTATTTTTGGAAAAAGAAATATTGTTCGACATGCCCAGCCTGTTACAAAAATATGCAAAATAGCTTAAAGCTACATGAACCAATCCATGATTAAGCCGATCCACGAAATCTGTGTGTCACATTGCTCCAAGTACCCTTACATTTTGTTCGAAACCTTATGAGCCTATGCAGTATACCTACGCATTTTCGAAGATATTGGCCATTCACTTAGGTTAAATGATAAATAGATTCTTACAATCATGCTCATTACATAAATTGTATTAAATTCATTGATTAATACAACTTGTGGACAAAACACTAAGCCTGGAGTCATATTATTTTGTACATTTGTTTCATAAAGCTCAAATGAAATGAGAACTTGTGCAGGATCCTCTACTTAGAACATAGTTCATACCAAACTTCCGTAAAGAAATTCAAGTACTGTATGTCTGTAAATCATTAATATTCGAGGGAAGTTTAATTTTGTAGATTCTGTGGGTGATCTCAGCCACGAAAATAAATACCCGCAAAAATAAATAATTTGTATAGTATATATGTTAGTGGATAAGTTATTATTGAAATTATGCCTCACAAAATGATCTTTCACACCAAAACTACGAAATTTTATCCCACTGAAATGAAAATGACTTTACCGTACTTTCAAGTACATTGTATTCATTTTCAAGTATTAATAAATTGGGTTTGTGATGGCAAAAATGTGCAATAAGTGTCTTAAAATCTTGAAATAAGCTTAATTGAGCAATCGCAAGCTCAATGTCATCACGATCATTTATATTAATTACTAGTCATCATTTTAGTGACGTTGCAACAACATTACTGCTAAAGTGTCATTGTTTTTAATACACACTCATAAATTGTTGCTCTGTACGCAAAAACGACGATAACGCCTCAGCCTCAGGGGTGTTGGCGCCTTCGCCCTGACAGGTTTGGCTACCAACCTTCCCTCGGGACTCAGCAGATGTAATAAAATGAACAAGAGGGCCTTGCATGATGGCCCTATATCGCTCACCTGCTTATAAAAGCACAGTTTTCACCAAAGGGAATAATTAGAACAATCCTGGTATAAAAAATCTATGTAAAACGTTCACCCCGAGGCGGAACCAATTTTGACCCCAGGTGCATACTTTGGGCAGTCTTGGTAGGGGACCACTAGATGATGCTATGTACCAAATATAGAAGCTCTAGGCATTGTAGTTTTAAACAAGAATAATCATGTATATGAGTATATGTAAAACTGGTGAGCCCCTGGACGGGGCCAATTTTGACCCCAGGGCCATTATTTGAGCAATATTGGTAGGGCACCACTAAATGATGCTACATACCAAATATCAAAGCTCTAGGCATTGTAATTTTAGACAAGAAGATTTTTATATGTTTTCCCTATATAAGTGTATGTAAAATGGTGACCACAGGTGGCAGAATCAGTGTTTTGACCGCAAATGATTAAAAAATAAAAATATAAAAAAAACTGTCACTAAGCTTATGTACTATCAAGGTATAAAGCGTACTATATGTCTATATGCCAAAGATTGTGGAACATTGCATCTCGTTGTTTCAGCATAAAATACGGGCGCTGAAGAAAAAATCGCTATACAAGTCATTCCAATAAACTATAAGATATTCATTCTTACCGAAATCTCGTTCAATTGTATCATATAACTGCGAAACAGCAAAACAGTGATACTTTCGTTATTTAACTTCGACTTTCGTTATTTAACTTCGCTCAAGGTCATTTTATTTATGCGCCGGTTACCCGCTGCGCTCACAGTATCGTAATTATTGTTGGGAACCAAGCCTATTGTAAGAAGCAATGTTCCACAATCTTTGGACATAGACATATACTACGCTATATACCTTGATAGTGTATTAGCTCAGAGACGGATTTTTTTTATTATTTTTTTCCAAGCATTGATACTGCCACCAATGCCCGGGGCGGGGCCAATTTTCACCAAGGGCCATAATTTGAGCAATTACTGAATCCCCCAATGCCATGTACAATCTGGCAAAATTCGTTCAAAATTGGCCAAATGGTTTGAGAGGAGATGTCCTTTCAAAGTGTGGACGGACAACGGACGGACGTACAGACGGACGGTGAGTGATCATAATAACTCACCTAGAGCACTTTGTGTTCAGGTGAGCTAAAAAGCATGTGTCAACCCTACATTGAAAGTTTAGTTTAAATCAGACCAGAGAGAGATAATGCAGACACTAATTATAAGCTTAAGTTCACCGACAATATTCAAAACTATAATTAAAACTTAGAAATCTAACTTTTCATTGAAATCCGACCAATGGTTGAAGAGAAAAAGTACTTACAAAGTTATAAGTGTAAAAAACAGGGAAGTCAATCCCTTCAAAATTTATCAGACAAAAGTGTAACAACAAATTCAACAACTAGGCTTGGCACTGCATGATAATTCAAACAAAGTTTTATTGATATCCAGCCAAAGGTTAAAGAGAAATAGCACAAACTAGTTTATACTTGTAAAAACAAAGAGGAGTAATTCACTTCAAAATTGCTCTGCCCAACATGTGCTAATAATATCTACAACAAGGCTTGACATTGACAATTTAAACACAGTTCCTTAACATAAAACCAATGGTTACAGGGAAATAGCACAAACAAAATTACACAAGTGAAAAACAAAGGGGAGCAACTCCCTTAAAATTATGTGTACCCTCAATATGCAAGTTGAAATCCCACAAATAGTTACAGAGCAAAAACTAATACAAAAATTATCAAATGTAAAAAGGGAAGTAACTGCAGACTGCATCAGTTAACAATTTCATCAAGTTGAATGTAACATAGTTTTGATTATTTCACTCAATACATAGTTCTGTGAAATACATTCAATCATAATTATGATATATTAGGCCAATTCATTTGAGGTTATGGTGTAACACATTCTTAGAATTTTATCAATCATATAAACTTAACACCTGATTCCAGATGCTTTTCATTCCCAAATGAAGTGTAAGAGGAACAAGCTTGCCCATCTACTGAATGTATAGCAAAATAATTACTGCAGTGACAAATTCCACCTGGGTCACTGAGCGATTCAAAGGACACTTCAGCACTAAGTTGACTTGAACTATTGTAGTTATGCTGATACATAACATATAAACAAGACTGTGTGACTGATTCGGGGCATAAGAATCTAGCCAAGCAATTGTTATGAAATTGGGTATGAAATTTCTATAATTGTAACTCCATATACTTGCAGATACCAAAACAGTATAACGATTTTTCACGTTAAACTTATTTTTGTTCAAAACCAAAAAATTACATATTTTAAAATACTATTCAAAAATACAAATAACTTGCACAGTCTATTATTAACTTTACTGTATGATTCCTTACATGCAAAATTGCAAAATTATATGCCAAGTTTTGTGTCGTTTAAAGCAAAACATGTTCAGTAAAGTACAGTTTTAGGGGTTTTCCCCAAAAACTCAATATCTTAAAAACTAGAAGAGCAAAACGGCTGGGAATTTTTTTTCTTCATAAATATAACATGTTTGACATACCTTGTACAGAAAAATTAAAAACTAAGAAATTGTCTTAAGAATTTAAC
Organism: Spisula subtruncata; assembly: GCA_963678985.1. Classification (NCBI taxonomy): domain Eukaryota; kingdom Metazoa; phylum Mollusca; class Bivalvia; order Venerida; family Mactridae; genus Spisula; species Spisula subtruncata. Next base: position 10,211,611 of record OY787677.1, on the reverse strand, counting down.
GGACAAACAAACGGACATGATAATCATTGTATGCATCTGCATCAGAAGATTCTTAGTATAACAAGAGCACCACTTATGAGTGCTTGATGCTCAACTTTCTTGTTTTCGATAGTAACAAGGGCAGATAACTTAATAAATATAGGCAACAGAGTTATCAGCCATGTAAGTATGGACTACTGTAATGGTAAATAACTATGCTAAGTTTCAAGTGGATATCTTTGAAAGCCTTTGAGAAAATGATTCCGACTATAAACTTAATAACCAATGCACATGCAGACAATCCCGTCACGACGAAAGCACAAAGAAAGGTTGAGCTAAAAATTAACACATGTACTGCAATTACAGAGACACTATGAAACTATACAGAAACAATTTTGACCTACCATAGATTTTGATCCTAGATGACCAAATATCGTCTTGACCTACCAGTAGATTTTGTTGAGAAGATCACTGTGACCAAGTTTCATATAGATTAGGCCAAAATGTTACTTCTAATATATATATAAGAAAATTGTGAACAGACAAATGGCTGAGCACAGAGTGATAAAGTGACAGATGAGCTAATATGCTACCTGTACCTATTTAGCAAGTTTCTATACATGAGTACATCATATTAAATTTGTGATGAGAATAAAGGTAATTATTCTTGTCGGAACTAAATAATCACAAATCTTAATCACTTGATCATTATCAGATCAGAAGTCAGTTAGCTTATTTACATGTACTCCTTTTCGTATCAGGAACATTCTCATATTAATGTCACAAATTGTCAAATGCACGTCTGTATGAGGTACAACAGCAGATATTACCATACATGCGGCTGCCAATACTACAACCATATGCGTAGAAATGCTATTACAGGTGTTTCTGAATAACGTTTTTCATTTATCATTGATGTGTTTATATTGCTTAGTTTATTTGAATTTTCACTCCCACAAAGTAATATGGCACGCTTCATTGAAGAAAGGGTCATCTTCAACTCCAGCCAAAGGCAGCCATATCCAATGATGATTATATCCATGAGTCTAACTGTCACCCTTACAACTGTTTTAGTTGTCATATTTATCAATGTATATACAGTCAATATCGGTCTTCCACCTTCCTGCACATTGAATACAAATAAACTCTTGTTACCATACCATGCCAACCTTATTGCTGATTGGTTCTGTGTGCCTGGAATAGAAAATGAGAATACATTGGATAACATAAACCATTGAAATATAGTTAACTAAAATAGTTTTAAATGTCACAGACAGACATAGACCACTCCTTTAATCTGCCGTCACATTGTGTTGGAGGAGGCGGGGATGCACATAATTAGTTATAAACAAGATTTGTTTGTACAGTACAGCTCTCGTGACTTTTGCCAAAATCGCGATACGTCTGTTGGCAATTTTCTACATGCGTGGAAAATCGCCGCGGTTTCAGTGCGATTGTCCACTGTAAAACCAACAGCGAATTGCTGCAATCGTGTCTGTACTCGCGAGAATGCGCAGATCATTATAAAGCTATAATTGCGCGCAATCGCGTTAATCGTCGCGTTCCATCCAGTTTACAGGTAAGTCTATTGTAATGTATGTATACAGTGCTGTCGGGTAATTCTGCGCACCTAACGGGTTTTTGGGTTTCTACATTTGAGATTATTTCATTTTTAGAATAAATTCTGGTGCTGTTTGGATATAAACAACCTTCATTGATAAATGCAAGCAATTCATAATATCATACCTTCGCTTAACTAGGTCCAATGTCGTCACAAAACATGACAGCCGGTTTTCATGACGTAAATTTTTTCGGCTCATTCTGCGCAGGTGGAATTGTGTTTTGTATAGTCTGTTTCAAAGATTTATTTCACATGAACTTTATAACAGTATCAAAGAATAAGTCATTAAGACAATGTTGACAAAAAAGGAAAAGTCGTCATCCATTATAAAAGTGCTTTTATTCAATTTATGTGTCACATGGTATGTCAAATTAACGATAATCGCCGTTGACACTCATGTTGGTAAATGTTTCGTAAAATTACTTTCCCGATTTCGTTGATATAATTATAATACTTTGCATAAGTAACACACATCAACAAGACACTTGAGGATCGAACGAAAATGACCCAGCAAAGTCTGCCAGAAATAGAAAGTTAAGGTGCGCAGATTTACCCGATGCGCAGAATAACCGAAACGACTGTATACAACTGTATAACAAACAACAATATTTTGGGCATTAAAGTAGTCAATTTTTAATTATATTAACAATACATTGTAATTACCTGTATTAGGCTTGATTTAAAAAGTGTCCGTTTTATTGCCAATGTTAATTATTTGTCGCATTTACTACAATGGGAGGAACGAAAACTTAATGTTCATTGCTAAATTTAAAAACATTATCAGTTTTATTGTTGACGTTAATTAATTGTCTCATTTAACGACGACAGGAACGAAATTCAAACATTGCTGATTGTGAGAAAAATAAATTCAGTTATTTATCATAAATATCGCGATGTTTTTATATTATATAAAATACAATTTTATGAAAGTATGAAAGCCTACATGTATGCTTGAATGTTTTTCATTGATTGACATTCACTTTTTTGCCCGACCTGAAAACAAAATACTGAGAAATTGTATATATACTATTGTTGTTGTTGCTATATACATTTCAATTCATTACTTGTATGGTATTGTGAAAAAATACATGATCATTCTTGAAAGTTAAAACCTATTGATAAGTTCACACACTCATAATACATATTTTCATTACTGTACATGAAATAAATTATCAATTTAATAAGCATAGACTCTGTTCATCTGCATATATTACCTTTTAATTAATCGTAGTAAACGCGATAAAAGCGGTGATTTGTATCGTCGCTCTATCAGCAGAATTACAAGGAAACCGCGAGGAAAGTTTCGCGAAGATTCCCTCGCAATGCCGAGGATTATAGCGTGACTCCCGCGCTATTCCACTTTGACATTAATCGCGCAAACGTGCGACATTAGGCAAAAGTCGCGAGAGGTGTACTGTATAACAGTATGCCCCATGACAGTCAAAAATGGTAAAGGTCACAGCGACCTTCGACCTACTGACCTGAAAATCTACTCGGCTAGGAGATCACAAAAGCTACAAAATTTCAGTTTAAAAAATCAATCTTGTTCAAGCTTGAAAGTAGCCTACCGGATACTGAATCATTTTCAGTCGGAATTTAGGGATTTTCTAATGAAATAGGACACTAAATATTATTTTCTCATGTTAATTTTGCACATGCCCATGGGCAAGCTGGTTGGAAAAATCTGCTTGCCTGCAGACCAAAAAGCCCAAGTCGGCAAGTCGGACACTGGAAATCCAAACCCCTGAATTAGAAAATGAAACCCAATATCATAAATTTCCATTCAGTAAGAAAGAAGTTACAACAGTTTTTGTCACTAAAAACATGCTCCAATTGGAGTACAGAGTAAAGCAAAGACCTAAAATACACAGATTGGAAACCTATATCTAATCTCGAGATATCTCGTGGCAGTCTTTTGAAATATTGCGAAATCTTGTATACCTCCTGTTTTTATATGAATAGGAAAAAGCTTATAAAACTTGAGGAATAAAAATAGACCCCAAAGAGCCAGACCTACTTCTTATTTAAGGACATTCGTTCCTTTTGAAATTTTCTGTACAAGGTATATAAAACCTGTTATTTTTATGAAGATCAGATTAATGCCAATCATTTAGAAAATTCCCAACAGTTTTGCTTCTAAGGCTAGTTTTTAAGATATAATTAGATTTAGAGGACAATTAATCCCTAAAAACAGAAAAATGTATTTTACCTAACAGTTTTGGTTAAAAAAGCATAAAACTTAGCATACATGAAATTACTTATGTAAGGAATCAAGCAGTTAAGTTTATTAAATACTTTGTAAGTTATTTGAATTTTTAAAAAATATTTTAAAATATGTTATCTTTAAAAATATGTTTTACGTGCAAAATCGTTGAACAAAATAAGACTGTCATATATGCAACAAGTACAGTAGCAATTTTAGAAGTTTCATAGCAAATTTCATGATGATTGCTCGGCTAGATTTATTTAAATTGAACTTATACATCGTTTTTAATCATATGTGTTAACAGTTTAATGGTTGTTTCTTCTGCATTTGCTAGTCACAACCCATAAGAAATAAACGCAGAAGAACCTTCTTCTAGATAGATTGGGATGTGGTTTAAAATATTATCTATTTTTGATATGATCCAGTGCAAAGTACTACGTTTTACATACGTTGTAATGAATTGGTGAGATTTGGTGTTTAAAACCATTTGGAAAAAATCATCGATAAGGCGTCATCAGTAGTTACTTCAATATTTTTATCAATACTGTAAATTAGTATTTAATATTTACAATTATCTCCATTTTAAGACATGAAAATGTACTACCACGTCAATTTTAAACTTTTTTATATGTTTTGATCATGGTAGGTCGTTGCTTGAGATACGTCTAAGGGACTATGATTTTTGAACTTCCGCTCAACTGAAAAGGAACGAATGTCCTTAAAATGATTTTAATGAAAGTTTATCAGAAAATACTCGATTTGCCTCATTAACACACAAGTAACTGTATCGTTGAAAACGTAAAACAAAAACGAAATTTTTTGTTGTTGAAAATTTACATTTTTCTATACAAGTATATTAAATTTTGTTCTAAAATCCAGAATTTCAAGCAATCAAAAACAAAAATTGACTATCAATATCACCATAAACTTAACTTATATTCATATACAGCAATGCTTAAACTAGAATTCAATATTCATCTTAATAAAATACCTAAGAGCTATATATTGATAGTTCCAGTATGTGCAAATATGAAATGTGTTAATTTTATTTAAATATCTCTAAATATAATTAATGACTTAATAAGCTGTCACAAATTCAAACCAGCAGGAAGCAATAATACATAAATATACAAATAAAAAAACAATGACACATACTTTCTAGTGTACACACAGTAGCAATAGGGGGCCACTTATTAAATTATTTGACCATTTAAATCCTGTGTTTTATGACCCTAGATAAACACTGATATGATCTCCTGCTGGCATCATGTACATCATATAAATATAATGACAATGTGCAAGGGTTTTATGACTATGTCTGGGAATTTTTGTCCATTTTGATCTAACAAACAGATATCAATCTTTCCACTGTGCACACCAGGGGGTTTTATTACCCTATATAATATTCCACTAGATAATTTTAACAAAGGGGTAAAGGTCCACCTTCTATTTATAGTTTTGCATTGATGCTTTCAGAGATGTATTTAATTCAACTGTGTTGGTCAACTGAACTTATATTATTATATAATTAATTAATGAACCAAACAGATGTTCATTTTATATATAATACATTTATATTGTTCTGTCAGTAAACCATAAACATTAAATAAGGAATAGTATAACTATTGTTATATTTTCAGCCTTACATGCCAGCTTCATGCTTCAGCTAAGCTTTCAATTATTCAAAACACATCTTACCCTCTTAGTTCAAAAATTTGTTCTAGGTGTATGAAATTAAAACAAATAACATAGTATTGCCGGTACATGAAAACATGGAGGTAATAAACCTCCCTAATGAAATACATGATTTTTTAATTGACCAAATAATAAAGTACGAAGAATAATGTTACAAGATATATTATTTTATTTAAGTTGAAACTTCATGGTTTATGAATCTAACTTTTAACAGGATTATATTTTTTTATTTTTGAATATACCAGATAGGTAATATTTAATTAATATGTTATATCCTTGAAGTTGTTATTTGTATGAAAGTATATAATTATAGCGTAAAACAATTTACTTTCGTGAATACTAACCAAACTGAGATAACTTCAAGATATAGCTTGGCCAATTTGACACGAGCCTGACCTTTTGATTAGCATAATTTAACAATTGATATATTGCTTATGTTTACAACAGCGAGCGTATGTTTTCATAATCGGGGAGTATCACGAAGACGCTTGAGATGTAATACAAAAACAAATTTGAATACCGATATCGCATGTTTTGCTTGCTGAAATTGATATATTCAAAGCTAGAACCTTGTAATATATTCTTGCATAAACGTCAGGCTCAGGTCAAAATAGCCAAGCTATACTAACTATGGTAATTATTGGCAATTTCACGACTAGAAATATTGTCATTAAAAAATTTGTAAGTCTACCCAGATGTCCATATAAAGGTTTTTAACACTTGGAGACTACCCGGTATTTGTTTTTGCAAATTTCTACCCCTTTAAAATCGCAGGAAATAATTTCTTGGTTTACAGTACTTTTTAACCAGATTTAAATATATACATCAAAACTGGAATAAAACCTTTGTGCTCAATTTACTATTACTTATTGGACATTTAGTAATTAGCTATGAACTAGCCAATTGGAGTGAAATCACACTGAAGTTATCCAGAATCCGGACAAAATCCCAGTGGACAGAATACCAGCACCTCATTTTTGACAGGGTGGACCTAATCGCGGCCATGTTTTTTACAGGGTGGACAAAAACCACACCCTATAAATTTCAGGATGGACATAATACCCATCATGACTTTTACTTAAGAAGAGGGTTATTGCTGCATTGTAAACGATTATTGTGTGATTCATCATTGCGTGATTTTGTAAGGAACTTCTCTATGATTAGTTACAATAAATGTTAATTTTTTAATTATTATGCATACTATCAACTATATCATATATACATAGTCATGATGGGTATTATGTCCACCCTGAAATTTATAGGGTGGGGATTTTGTCCACCCTGTACAAAACATGGCCAGGATTATATCCACCCTGTCAAAAATTAGGTGCCAGTATTCTGTCCACCTGGGATTTTATCCTACACTCAAGTTATCCAGAACTAAAAGCAAAGTGTAAAATTAAGGTCTATCAGAAAAAATTGACAATAACAAGACTGCATTCATTAAAGCTTATGCCCCTGTGATAGCCTTGTCCATAATATCCAACTTAGTCAATGCAGGGGACACAATTCTGTTGTAATGTTGGATAGTGTTACATCTCATTGACAATGTAACGTGTTTATGACAGCAAAAAAGTAGGACAAGTTTGAAGCAATGATGTACTTCAAAAATATTTAATTCTCAGTAACTCTTAGGGACAAACAGATAGAAGGAAAACTGAGGGGACAGTTACTATATGCCTCTGCACCAGTAGATGTCTGGACATTATAACATTATTAACTTGCGTACCCTACATACATGAAACAACCCACTTCCTAATTCCTGCATCAACACTAAAGGGATCCTGATGAACCCAAATTCCAGCAAGGGACACCAGTTCTGACAAGCTCAATGTTTCCCCAGGATCCCTAAATTTTCATAATCAAGCTTAAATAAACTAATAAAGTATACGCATTTGCTTTGGAACTGGAGGGATCCAAAGTTTTGACAGTTAGTTACCCCGTCTCTAATATTGGTCAGTCACAATCTTGTGTCAAGGCCTGATGAATTGGGAGGGGGAAACATTTTTTTTATTTTTTGCCTTACATACCGGGTAATATTGTTTTTCTAGGCAATTTCTGGCCTATATATATCTAATAAAGTATGCTTACCTGTTAATCTTTAAGTGTCGGTTTGTTTTGCAGCCTAAGGTCACAAACCATTTACACCACTGCAGGAAAGCAAGACACACCTGAAAAAGACAAAACGTATTATATATCAAAAATACCTCAACATAACTGTATAATGGGAAGCAGAAAATAAAACATCATCGAAACGTAAAAGAAACTGGAGACAGACGTTCAATCATTTTCACGTTATGAAAATTCCCAAACATGTTTTACAGTCTGTAAATAAGGTCACGGCTTTTCTCGGCATTCATACACTACCCTTTGCTGCAACAAGGAATCTAGACAAAATACCCACTGGACATAATACCCACTGCTCATTTTTGACAGGTAGGATATAATCCCCGCTGTAAATTTTACAGGGTGGACAAATTCCCATCACAGATTTTACAGGGTGGATATAATCCATCCTGTAAAATTCAGTAGGGTCCATTATGTCCACCCTGACAAAAAGGAGCAGCAGGGATTTTGTCCAACACTCCTGCAAATAAATATTTTACTGTGTTATAAGAAGTCACACAGTAGATTATATGGGTTTCAAGGGAAATAAACTGACATTATGAGATTATTTTTCTTCTAGATCAATAAATCCAGATTCGTTTATAAATGTATTAGGTCAATCAAACCAAAAAATGTGATTTTTGATCAATTATGCAATTTACAACTGTTACCAACTGAAGTTGAGTCATTTTAAAAATTGATTGATACAACTTCATTTGGAAAAAAAATATTTGATATTTATATGGTTTCAATTTTCTTATAAAATATTTTCTACTTTAGTTGTAAAAACAACTTTTATCAAATATTATTCATATTCTTTAATCTTCTAATAATATACTGTTTGCCTAGACAAAGGAAATTGGAAACTTTCAAATGATTAAAATTCAATAGAAATAATAAAGATATAAAAAACATTCATTTATAGAGGGGACATACGAGTGTATGACAAAATCCCGGGTGGACAGAATAACGGCCCCTCATTTTTGACAGGGTGGACATAATCCCGTCCATGTTTTTTACAGGGTGGACAAAATCCCCACCCTATAAATTTCAGGGTGGACATAATACCCATCATGACTATATATTATTAATAAAACAGTATATGATATAGTTGATAGTATGCATGTTAAATAAAAAATTAACCTTTATTGTAACATAATCATAGAGAAGTTCCTTACTAAATCACACAATCTCACAATAATCGTTAACAATGCAGCAATCACCCTCTACATAAGTCAAAGTCATGATGGGTATTATGTCCACCCTGAAATTTATAGAATGGGGATTTTGTCCACCCTGTAAAAAAACATGGACGGGATTATATCCACCCTGTCAAAAATGAGGGGCCGGTATTCTGTCCACCCGGGATTTTGTGCGGATTCCGGACATACATTACATTTCACTGGGACGTCATGCAGTTACTTGTATGATTTAAGTCCTCATAATTTAACATAAATTTATATTAAAATTTAAGATCAATTAATGTAACTAACATAATTATTTTCACACTTTTAAGTTTGTTTTTAAATGCATTATTTCATATTTAGGCATTATAATTTTATACTACATCAATATCAAGAAGAATATTCTAAGTTCTAAATATTACAGTTTTGTATTCTTTAATCATAAATTTGCAAGTTTTCATACAAGTACATCCCCCAAAAATCTTTAAGGCCACAGCTGTTTCCAAATCATAGTAATAAACACAGTAGTTTGATGGTCTATTTTCTGTCGCATGCAGCTTTAATAATTAATAATTGATTTCTTGTAAAAACATGAACCCCTAATTTATACAACTACTGTCCCAAAAACAATTAATTAATAATGTGGCAATATAGTTTATACAACCATTTCACTCTAAGGAGAGTATGGACTATTTCCTGTCCCCTGCAGCTTTCATAATTCATAATCAATGTCTAGTCAAAACATAGATCTCTGTCTTTTAAGATTTGAGCTAGGATTATGTAATATTACATAAGAGGGAGGAGCTAATTAAAATGTGCAAAAATAATATTGCACAGTGGGAATTGTGGGAGGAGCTTATTTATCATGCATTATGGCTCTGTACATTATGGGAGGAGCTCAATACGGTTGTATTGGAAAAAAATAATTTTAGACTCTAAAAGTATTGTGCAATCATCACTTTGTATAGATCAATTAAGCTGCTGATAGTACAACTTAGTTGAACTTCATAGTTCTACATGAAATTGCTTATTATAATAATTAAAAGACTGTGGTTATCACCATCCTGGGTCATAACTCAATCATAGATCTATTAATGTGCTCTATAATCATAATTTGCATGTTTTACATACACTTTCTTTCAGTCAAATGTATTTTATGGTATATAACATAATGTATTTTAAACATATTTGTGTTATATGTAGAACAAGACAATATGTGAATGTGTATGTTCCCTATAAATGTAAAGACTGTCCTCTATTTTTACAAAGACCTAAATTACACAGATTGGACACTCCACTGAAAATTAAGAGAAAACTCAAAATAACAGGCAGCAGAGTTAGTTTTTTTGCATAAAACCTTTTTTAGTCATCCAATTTTAATGGACAATGTATCATGTTAAAGAGATAAGTTTCTACTACTACATGAAGTGACTCATTTTTGTCTACCTCTTATATTACAGAAAATTGGGATTTGAATGTTGAAAATCAGGTATTTTCTGATAAACTTGGAATTTACATTAATTTTATGAAAATGACAGTAGGTCTGGCTCTTTGGGGTCTACTGTCTTATTTCTTGACCGATTTCAATGAATGAGGTATCATTTGAAAGGTAAATAATAAATCTATTGCATTGACTTATTAGTTTTTTCGTAAGTATATTAGAACTGGAGATATAAGGTATTAAAAACGGACGAGATTTCGCGAGATTTCAGAGACCTGCCACGAGATATCGTGAGAGTTGGTTCATGTTTCCAATCTGTGTAATCTAGGTCTTTGATTTTTATAATCAAATTTATGACTAAATTTTGTTTCCATGATAAAATTATTGATTTCACTTGTAAGTGGCGTATTTAGGTGGGGGGCTAGGGGGCTTAAGCCCCCCCCCCCGAGCTGGCAGGCCAGATACAATTTAATAAACAAGAGGGCCATGATGGCCCTATATTGCTCACCTGATTATAAGTGCCCTGCACAATTTCACCCAGGGGCATTATTTGAACAATCTAGAAAACCACTAGATGATGCAACATACCAAATATCAAAGCTCTAGGCATTGTAGTATTCGAAAAGAAGATTTTTTTAATGTTTTACCTATATAAGTCTATGTAAAACTGGTGACCCCCTGGGCAGGGCCAATTTGGAACCCAGGGCCATAATTTGAACAATCTTGGGAGAGGACCACTAGATGATGCTACATACCAAATATCAAAGCTCTAGGCAATGTAGTTATAGACAAGAAGATTTTTATATGTTTTCCCTATATAAGTCTATGTAAAACTGGTGACCCCCGGGGCGGGGCCAATTTTGACCCCAGGGGCATAATTTGAACAATCTTTGTAGGGGACCACTAGATGATGCTACATACCAAATATCAAAGCTCTAGGCATTGTAGTTTTAGACAAGAAGATTTTTATATGTTTTCCCTATATAAGTCTATGTATAACGGTGACCCCCGGGGTGGGGCCAATTTTCACCCCAAGGCCATAATTTGAACAATTACGGAATCCCCTAATGCCACGTACATCCTGGCAAAATTTCATCAAAATTGGCCAAATGGTTTCAGAGGAGATGTCGTTTGAAAGTGTGGACGGATAGACGGACGGGCGACGGACGGTGAGTGATCACAATAACTCACCTGAGCACTTAGCTAAAAATAATGTGACTTTACAAATACTTATGTCATTTTCAAATGGTAAAAGTGATCTGGAGCCAGAATCACAACCAATATTTTAACTCGGCACTCTGCACTAACGTATTGAATACTTATATAATGAGTCTTTTTAAATTGCTCTAGATTAAGCTAAATTAAGGATCATGTGGGGTGGGCCAAATGCTTGTAAAACACATACTTGAAAAAAGCTGTTTAAAGCGGTTTATGCCATCTGAATTTATCAATTATTAAAGAAAACAATCAAAGCATGTAAGCATGGTGCTAATTTTGGCATATGTTCGCCTATTTTAAATGTTAACACAAAAATAAATGCGATTTTCACCTGAAAAAAACCAAACATTTTTTCAAAATGTAGAACGTTATTATTATTGCATTCTATAAAACGAAACGCTGTATATGCTTTAAAATCGATCGTCGCAAGGGCATGCCAGGCTTGAAAATAAGTGTTGGCGTTTCGTTTACGAGAGAAGCAGCGTCATGTCCACTGATTTCTTCGACAAGGAGGTCGCCATATTTGAACCCCCTTGTCACCGAAGAAAACGTACTGATACATGTATTTGAAACATATTAATCAACAAAATCGATTACCAAATGTAATGATGAATTTTATTAGGTTCGTATTATATCAACATCACAAACGATCTTATGATAGTAATAGAGAAATATATGCATTTTCTGCAGCTGCAATCTAGTTTGTTTACAAATTTCGCGCTGTGTAGCAAATATGTATTCATGCGCCAAAGGTGGTTTAAAATAGTGCGACAGTTTATCTGCGAAAACGTTATGAAGCATTGTTCACAACGCGTTGTTCTTCATGATTGATGATATAGATAAATATAAAAATCCTTACCAGTTAATTTAAGTCCAATATGAAAGTCAATATCCGCATTTTCGTATATCGGCCAATTTAGCACATGTTAGCCAATGGATAACCGGAACTGTGTTATGCGGTTCCTGTCAAACTTTATTTTATCTAAATTTCGAACGAAATATGTCTTTTAAAGCAATCCTAAGTGTTTATTATGTACGTATAATAATTGCATCCATTGTTTCGAAATCCGATTGTATATATCGTTGTGTGATCGTGTTTAATTAGTAAAAATCAATTCAGTACACTCCTGTCAAATCCCCACGAAATTCACGTGCTAAAGTTTCAACACACCAGTAAGTTTACGTATGGTGTAAGTTTACTGCCATATTTGGTTATCGTCTGCTAGTAGTGTTTTGCGTTATTTATTAACTTTTTAACTCATACAAAGATCAACTATAGTAAAGTCCCATTCTTAAAAGAAAAAAGGCTAACTGACATGCAAAAATATGTTATAGACCAGTACGACGAAAGATAAAAACGCCTTTTCTTTTGTATGAACAATGTTGGTCTGATTAAAATATGTTTATTAAAGTCAAAAAAACTAATGTTTGAAATAATGTTCCCAAAATACGTTTGTAAGTTGTATTCTTCAATTATTAACTTAAAAATATTTAATTAATTGAGTTTTAAGTCAATATTACCCGATTTAATCAGATATGTGGCGTATTTATTACAAACCAATAACTATCTGGTTCATCAGGCCCACCATACCCTAAAATATTTAAGATTTATTAAAAGTAGTTCTACACACATACATGTATCATTGATTGCAAGTCATGTTGATGTATTTATTTGTTCAAAATAAATGCATTTAAACCATTTCAATTTTTAAAAAAGGGCTGGCATGACCTTGATCAAATCTCTGACAACTGACTTGTCTATTTTTTCTAATATTTTATCAACAAATAACAGTGACTGACATTTTGAAAAGTGTATACCAATTATATTATTATATTTTACAAATATATTTTGATAACAATGAGGTACAGGAAAAATATTCAGACATATAGATAGTGAGAACTTCAAGCAACAAAACGGTGTATGATACTTCGGTGTTATTCTGTAAAAAAGGTATGTAATTCATTGAAGAAAAATACACACATTTTTCTGTTCAAATGAACCTTAAACTAGGAGTCAGCCAATATAACTTCCTGCTCTCTATAAAAAAAAAATATCACTATGAAACTCAAAAACAGCGAATGTTAATATCTGAGTGTTGAGTGTAAGTATTGGTTATAATTTCGGACCAAGGTTTTATCAGTTCATGCAATATATGAAGACTGCTGAATTTACTTGCAAACACACAGACCATTGCTGACCAACATCTGGTTTCAATTAGATAAGGATCAGGTCAGTAACACACCATGAAGGATTTTATGGTTGGACTAGGGTAATGATAATAAACCATGAGGTGTTACAAATTGATGTACAGTTACATTTTCTAGGGGATTTTGGAGAGAACAGGCACTTATGCGTGTAGGAGTGAAGAAAGAAATATCCAACATTATTTCTTATCTAAAGGTGAGGTCAGTGGGAGTCTGCATTGTGGTATAAGAGAAGATTTTCAAAGTTTTCTACAATAACATAGTGACTGGGGCAGGGGGCTATTTTAATCACATGGGGGTAAAATTTGTACAATCTTGTTAGAGGACCCCAATAATTATGATGTTACATGCAAAATATCAAAGTTGTAGGTCTTGTGGTTTCAGAGGAAAAGATTTTCAAAGATTTCTCTCTATAACTCTATTGCAAAACAAGTGACCCCCGGGACGGGTGCAGTTTTGACCCCAGGGGCAAAATTTGAAAATCTTTGTAGAGGATCTCATGATGAAGCTTCATGCAAAATATCAAAGCTGTAGGCCCTGTGGTTTCAGAGAAGAAGATTTTTTGAGTTTTCACTTTTAAAATCTATTTTTAGCTCCTGTGACCTAATTAATAAATTAACCAGAACCATTTGAACAACTTTAAAAGAGGACCACCCAAGGATCATTCCTGTGAAATTTGGTTAAATTCCATCAATTGCTTTAGGAGAAGAAGTCATTTAAAGGAATTGTTGACGGACGACGACGGACGACGACGGACGACGACGGACGACGACGGACGACGCCGGACGCCGGACAGCCACCTATCCTAAAAGCTCACCAGTGAGCACTTCGTGCTCAGGTGAGCTAAAAATGAGCCCCCTGAAATTTATACTTTACACTGTAGGTACATTTCGTGTTTACTAGCCCACAATAAACAGCAATGGTCAGTGTGATTTAGCCCCCAATCATAAACTTGACAGGATATACATGTAGTCTAGGTATAAACTCAGGAGCTTGTCAATATATAGAAAATCCTGGTAAACAACATACTTCATTGATTGCTGGTGATAAACCACACTATCTGATTGGCTAAAGGAGAAAAATTTGACTTATATAATTCCCTGAAACATTTAGCCACAGGCATAAGAAATTATATTACAAAATATATGTACACAAAATACTGACTTTGCCCTTTTTTATATTTCTAAAGCGGTATTGGGCCCTGTGCCACCTAAAGTAAATAGGCAAGTCAGGTATAACAAAATAAGGATATTGGAAAAGGGATTATCTTTTCAATGTGTAAAGCTTGGCTATTTTGACCTGTGCCTGACCTTTATGCAAGAATATATAACAAGGTTCTTGCTTTGAATACATCAATTCCGCAAGCAAATCGTGCAATATCGGTATTTCAGATTTGTGTTTGCATTACATCTTGAGTGTCTTCGTGATACTCCCCGATTATTAAAACATACACTCGGTGTTGTAAACGTAGACAATATATTGAGTGTAGGACAAAATCCCGTCTGGACGTAAAACCCACTGCTCATTTTGGACAGGGTGGACATAATACCCACTGTGAATTTTACAGGGTGGACAAAATACCCATCCTATATTTGACAGGGTGGACATAATCCCCTCCCCCAACCCTCTCCAGGTTGAGCCGCCCCCCCTTTGAAAATTTTCTGGATATGCCCCTGCTTCTATAACTTTAATACCAGGCATTCTATTATTTTTCACTTGCCCTTAGCGGGCAAGCTGGATGAAAAAATCCACTTGCCCACAGGCCAAAAAGCCCAAGTCCGGCAAATCAGACATAGGATTTCCGCATTCAGTTCTCTCCATAGTCTTACTGTATATATATCAATTATCATGCCCGGTAAACTACGGTCTATCACGGTAGAAATATCAGGCACGTAGCTAGCCGGGCCTCCTGTAATGTGGATTCAGCATTGTGCTAGGGGTTTCCACGGATAGGCCGTGAATGGCCGGGTAAACGGTTGTGCTTTTACCTCCAAGCTTCCCCGCACTGCTGGGGAAATGTTTAAAAAAATCTCTGAACCAATACCCAGGACAATTATTTAGTTATCAGGGGGATATCGGTGATTTTACCGAGAACGGGTGTTTTTACAACGCTAAAGTAAAATCCCGGCCCATCCCAGGGGTTGGGGCCGTGGATGCAACTGACTGGTGCATAGCAATTGGTAAATGTATGTTATTGGTACCTACTGCTACTAAGAATGTAGGCTGCTGATGTTAACAATAACCACCCCTCTTGTTTCGGAAAACCTGGTGACAAGGAACCCTCGGACTAAGTACACACATGTACATGTACGGTTGTTTGAAATGTGGGACAAGTAGTCAGCTGCTTTGACCAATACAGTCTTACAAACAACTGTCAACGACCACAGTGACGAGGATGACCAGTAACTTACAGGACAACATGTTCCAGTCATCAATATTCTTGTGTTTTGTTAATGTCACTTACAACTATACAAAATGCAGAGTACCGTATTTCCTCGTATTGGCCCCCCCGGCCCCCTCTAATTAACGCCCCGTCGATTTTTGAAAAAATCACACCTTCAATAATTGGTCCTACAGTAATCCAATTAAGTATCCACACAAATCCAGAATAACAGTCAGTCATGATACGGTAATCCAATTAATTACCGCCGAGTTATTATACACCGGTATGAACAGCGTAGACTACATGTTTATTAGCCATTTTTGCAAACGATAGGCAAAAAAAACAAAGTCCAGTATCTTTAAGAAGGGGAAGTAATTTGTACTGGTTAAGGTAACGGCTAAGTGCCGTACTGTACGGTACTGTTCCGTGGGGGGCGTCTTTAAGAGGTCTGACTGTGTATGGAATTATTTTTCATAAAATGCATCTTCCCTGGAGGCGATAATACGAGGTAATACGGTATATATAGCTAGTTTTGTACAACTGGGAATCTTATTATGAGGACTAGTCTCACATAAAACTCATACCCAAACCAAGATTGATAATTAGATGTATAACACCTAATTATCGAGTGTACCAACAAATATATTATACACTATAATTCATATGTGGTACGCTTAGTCCTAAAATGGTATGCTTGTGAGGTGGTATGCTTATGCGTTGGTACACTTAGTCCTGTACCCAATAAACTGCTCGATTTCTGAGGATTTTACATATAATGCACATCCAATAGAAATTTAGAATACAAGTATGACAAAGAAAGTGATTTAGCTATCATATATGTACGACATTCGCCTATTTTTTGTCAGAATCATGTGTATTCAGCGGCATTAATTTTGGCATTTTTCGGCATTGTACTGTAGTCTGTACATGTTGAGTATATTAAAACTAGTCGAATTCCACACAATTCCTGATAATATTGCTAATTGGTCGTAAGGCCACACCAAATTAATTTTTGGTTCTACAGATTTTTGTGGGGAAAAATAGGGGAGAGCAAGCAAAATATAAATTTGAATATTTATTTTTGAAAAAAGCCATAATTGAGGGCGAGCGAAGGAGCGAAATAATATTTTTAAATTTATTTTTGAAAATGCCAAAAATTTGAAAGCGAGTGAAGGAGCAAAAATGTCATATTCATTTCGAATACTACCAAGCTAGTCAATAATCACCGGGTACAGTTTTGTTCTAGTAGTGATAAATCATGCTCAGAAGGCTGTTTACTTAGCACTGTTAGTAGCGCACCAAGACATAATGCTATGTAAGGTTATCGCCATAGGATCTAGCCCCACATCAAGCACATTTTCCTTATGGATATACGAGGTCAACTATGGTAACATGTTATGACGATTGTTGCGAACTGCAGCAAATAATGTTACATAAGCTGTGATATATTCAGTGGTAATACCTGGTGTTTCAGCAAGTGACTGAAAAGTAGAACATTAATTTTGGTGCAATAATTAGAGCAAAATCTATTTTATCCAATTGTTGAAACTTTTTGATGAAACCAGGACATTCTCTATATATGTAGTATTCAAAATATCTGATGAAATAATGTAAGATAAAGTATAGAACACTTATAAACAGGTGCATTTAGTGTCCGTGACACACACAACTGTTAATTTCACACACCACAGACCATGGACGTACGAAACGTCATTGTTGCGAAAATGGGTGACAATTCATGATTTCGTCAGTAGTATGGTATACTAGCAATAATATTATAATGAATACAAACATAACTAGATAGGCTTGTTTGTGCATTCCACTATCACAATTCTTCCCTTTTTACTATGTGTATACACCTATGCGTGTTTTTGTAAGGGGCAGAACATTCACAGAAATCATTTCATTAGACGCTTGCATGCGCTTGAATGATTCAAGATCATGCAGTACAAATTTACATGAATTTTATGTGCAACAGTTTATACCGCTAAAATTAATCGAGTAACTATCATCCATTTCCCAGTACATATTCCGTAATTTGTAAATATGTAAGTTAAATCACATGAGTGTGGTATGATCAGGTGCGTGTGCAAGAATTTAAATATTTATTTTTCATTTTGAGAAAATCAGGAGCGGCGATCCTGACAAACGCATGATGAATTTGTTGTGACCTTATAATCAATTAATGGATAAGTTAATCAGAACTTGTAGTTTCCGAAAATCCGATGTCAACAGTAACTGTGGGTAAGATATATGCGTAGAACGCCAGAGATGCGTACATTACGTAAGATCAGTCTAAAGACCCTTCTATGTACTTTTTGGAATTCTTAAGCTAACTTTGTGCAAATTATTAAGTGACATGGGGTAGAAATGAGACGGGAAAATACACTGGCTGTTTCAAGATGCTTACTAGTCGGCTACTGTTTGCCATTTTCTTCTTAGTAACTTATGTGAGTTATCCAATCAACCGCCTAATTTAGAAGATTAACTGGCTACATAAAAACATTTCTACCCCCTTCATGAAGCGAGCAGTAAAAGGCCCAGCTTGCCCAGTCGTAGGAATTGTCCTCTGTCCTACAGTTATCGCCATTACTGAGTGATTTTAAGAAATCTGTTGATGTCATGATTAGTCTTTTTGTTTTGATTTTTAAAAAGGGGAGCTTTAAATGTGTTGTGTATCAGTACATCATGAATATTGTTTCTATGTACTAGATTAAGCATTTTGTGATGTGGCCGAAAGGTAAAGGGTCAACTTGGCCCTATTACAAAGTCGGCCAGCTACCAACTTGACCTGCTCAACTCTGTCCTGTACAAAATTGAAAATGGTTGTACTCGGCCCGATTAAAGAAGCTTAGTAGGCCCTTCAAAGTTTATTAACCGGGGCATCATAAGATGGTAGTTAATAATCAATTGTAATCATTGGTCACCTAATCAACTTAGAAGTGTAATTAGAAGCTACTGTTTTTAACACCAAACATTTTTTTCACTGATTGCAATGAAGGGTGTTGGTTATTATACACTTCACTCAAGAGACAGTTTTATTATCAGTATTGTGTAACAAACAGAAAAAAGTAGCACCACAGACAAAAAAAGAAGTCCAGCACATACAAATTCGCCAAATCTAAAGACGACAACAACATTGTTACTTTCGTAAGTAACTTAACCCAAACCATTAAAATCAGTTAACACTAACTAACACAGAATGACTCCCGTGCGTACTTCTTGTGTATTTAATGGGTATAAATAATCCGGATTGCAGTACTCATGTAACAGCAATTCAGTTCATTATATCAAGTATTACAATACATTTACCACAAAACATCAATAATATTAAATTCAGGCCGAGTTGGACAGGGGCGAGTTTGTACTTGGGCCGTGTTTGTAAAAGACCTGACAACCGAACAGACCCAAAATCACTTTACATTTTTTGCATGTTTTTTTCGTAATTTCTTGAAAACCAGATGGGTTTAAACAAAACAACTTACATTTTCATAAACCTGAGCTCAAGGCCGAAATCATAGTAACAATTTGACATTTGTGACGTCATACAGCGAGTGGAATTCGGGGCGCAAAGGGGGTCTGTTGTTGAGCTACATCTAGATTTATCAAAGACTCAGGCAAGCCCGTGGCTATTAGTAGATAAACTTATTTGTTTCATTGTGCATGCATATTTTTCGTTAATAGATGATCCCCCAAGGAAAAGTGGTGACGATTATCATTTCATTGTGTGTATTTCTTAATATTTTCTTTATATTTACGTGAATTGTAGTTTTTCTGACACAATAGTTCCCCTGGTGTAGTTCTTTGATTATACCAAATATCTTCATTTTAGAGCTACGCTAAATATAAAAAAATATCAAATGTCGGATACTGATAGCCATCGGGAACTGATCGCCGACCAGTATGTCTAAGATGCAAGGCAGCCCTCAACATTCACAAATTCTCAAGAGTAATAAATATTAAACTATACATGCATGTATACATAGATCGTAGAAAATTCAAGTATTGGTCATGTAACTATATAATCACATCAGATTTAGACTGAATTTTAATTTAAGAAAAATGTGATTTCATCTAAAGGCAAACCGAAAGTAGAAAAGCTCAAACTGACTCACTGAGATGAGATTTAGATTACACCGTCTAATTTGAAATTGTCAGAACCTGAAAATAAGCTTTTTGCCTTTCGAAAATGACAGATGTCATAACCTACTTAATTATTCGCTAGAAACCTGCGAGGCTTGAATATACGTCTGAGTGACGACTACGAACTGGTATACTGGCCATCTGTTGTTTCGCGGTATTTACAGTAAAACCGTTATTTAAAGGCAAAAATCGACACATATCTAACAAAACTTGATATAATCTTTCTTTTCCATCCTATTTACGATAAATACACCGCAAATAGGCCACAAGTAGCAAAAATAAAGAGTATTGCTGCTTTGTTTACGATAGGACTAAGGTATCGGCCATTTAAGTCAAATGACGTCATCATTGGTTTCGCGGTAAGACTCAATTCCAAGCAGTTATTTGTATACTGAAAGGTTAAACACCACTAAATGTTAACCACGCTATATTCACATCTATTTCTGGGTGATCAATAATTTTAAAAGTAAAAGTTTAAGGCTGATAAACGAATTAACAACAATTTAAAAACTTCATGTTGAGGAATAAATAATGTTCAATACAGTGCTAGCAATAATTGGACTGTCCCTCGTTAGCACTCCCACGTGGGCTCATTTTGTGAAATTATCAATGTATGCATCTTCAAAAATCAGTTTTAGTGGTGTGTGACCTATTTCAACAACAACCACAGGAAGTTTAACTTTGATAAACACACGATGATAGAGTTTTGAAAATGCCGCGACTTCAACGATGACGCGAAACCAGTGATATTGAGTATAAGTAAAATTAAGTTACGACCACGGAAAGATAACTTTGATACCTGCCTAAACACCTTTCAAAGGCTGAATAATAAATGTCAATGCACACAATTATTAAAAAGTACAACAAGTAATTTACCTGCATTCCGCACGTGATGCTCTGTAGTGATTGTCCTTTCCAAAATTGAAATGTGTATGAATCATAAGTAAAACAGATTCTAAATTTCATGCGAGCCGCCATTTTATTGTGGCCTGCTTGATGATTCTTTTTAAGTTCGGACAATCTTGAGAACATTATTCTTGATTCTTTGACCTGTTGAATTGTGTTCACCTACACCGCTCGTGGGCTGCTTTACAATGGTTTAAGCTACTAACGTTATTTTTCAATGCTTAAAATATATCATTTCTATTGCAATAATGATTTGAATGGGAAGGTCTGATTTTATAAATCGGCAACTTTTAACCGAATTAATTTACATGCGACGATTTTCTTTGGCGCACACGGTTAGCTAGCAATCTGATTGGCTACACGGTTAGCTAGCAATCTGATTGGCTACACGGTTAGCTAGCAATCTGATTGGCTACACGGTTAGCTAGCTGGATCTGATTGGGAACACGGCTACGCGGATACACGTTTAAATTCCAGCGAATTCCTTAATACCTGCGAAGCTTATCATTGGCTACACGGTTAGACTAACGATTTGATTGGCTACACGCTTCCAAAGATTAACCGTTCGTGTACCGTGTTACGTGCGTTTAAACACACGGGAAAACGCGCCAAACACGTCGGCGTTACTGTAAAGTGTCGCACTTTATTCTCTCTTTAATAATCTGTTTAAATTGACGTGACAGATATGTTTCCACTTTGAGTACTTAGTGTTTTGTAGAGCTAACGTAAAGTGTTCTCAAGATTAATTACTTTTGCCTCTAGTTGAGTTTATGAACACTATTGTAACGCTCACATGTACTCATTAAATGACAGAAAACTACATGTGGTAACATGAAAACTTCATATATCCAAACGTCCTAATACCAAAGGGCACAATAAAATACTTATGATATATGCTTATCATACGGTTGATTATTGAGTGATAAAATGTGTGGTTGTACACACTTATGACAATGTTTCACATGAATTGCCTCATCCAATGAATTAGTTTGATGATTATTTTCAATGAGACACATTCGAGTATAACAATTCAAAAGCTACATGAATACACAAAAATGTCTCATTTAACATGAAGAATGCAGAGATGTATGACTTAATACCAAAATTATATACGCCGTATCTTTTTACTGGCTGATTGAATACGAACTTGCACCGGATGCACAAATACATGCAAAAAGAAGTATGAGGTAGCAATTGCTTGTTGATTCAATGTTTTGTTGTTCTAATTGTATGCATGTTATGCAAACCAAACAACCTCACCGTCTTAAATAACTTATATTGTTCTTGTATAAAAAGATATACGCAAAATATGCGATGATATCTATCTTGCCTTACCGGGTAGGGAATTTAATGCATCTGAACGCATAACAATTGTCTTGTGGTTCAGTTTGAACAGAACCACTATCGTCATGATGTGTTTTCACAGCGCTTAGTTCTAATGAACGTAAAAACGTATTTGGATAAGCCCGAAGATGAGCCGTTTGAATCTTGGAATATTATTTGTATACCTAAGTTGCGGTGGATTAAGTAAGTGATATTGTTCCTATAGTTCTATATAAAATAAATGTAGCATTTACATGCATTATAAAGGCTGTATGAGAACGCCTCTTAAACAAACTTTATAACTAATTTGACCGCTTTATTATAATACATTTTGTACTTGTCTTGGTATGGTTCAATTTTACTTTAACTCGTTACTGGACTATCGTACTGCTTAAGCTAACAGTCCAGGAATCGTCATAAAACTGTATTTTGTCATTCTCGATTTTTAATATATCGTTGATTGTTTTGTTACCTTAAAATTGTTGTATACTTCAATGATATACTCATGTTGATGTACATTGTACGACCATTTAATAATGAACATTCAATTGTTTTGTGTTCGTTTTTACTGACTTTAGTAAATGTTCAGAACGTTAATACTGGTGCATCATGATAGTTACAAACCGTGTTAAATGTACTTTAACTGGACCAATTGTTTCGTTTAAAGTCCAATTGTGTGGATTTACGATTATTTAATAATAAATCAAAGCGATGATAGCGTTATAAAAACAGGGTTTTATGGCTTCAAATATGTAGGATAATAATAATCTACACTATACAGCACATCCTTTATATATTGTACATAAAGTATTTCAACCATAAAAGAGAACTTTTCTATTACATAGTATAGAGTAAAGGATTTTACACCTACGTCGATGAAATAATCGGACACGTATTAGTAAAATTGATAACATGTATATGTGCAGAAGGTCATTCAATTAACAAGTGTTAATTAGATAATACATGTACAACACATTTTCATGCTTGGCTTGGTTACATTAATTTAACAATTAGGAGTTGCCATCGCCTTAGAAACCACCGGTCATAATCAGCCAATTGTGCTTTTGCAATTTAATTTGTTTTCCAAAATGTTGGGGTGGTGATCGTTGCTCCTACTTGTACCGCCTCAGGCCCGACGCGCCGCTGCTTGAATGTTATCAAACTGTCATGATTATACGAGTTGCCCCTTGAATTAAGAAAGAGACACTGTAGTTTAAACAAACGAGATACATTTTTAATAGTCTATCGATTGCAATTACTTTTTCTCATGCATAACAATAAGCGACGGTAATAACATAAGCTGTGCTATAAATAGAACATGGAACTGGTGAAATAGCACAGTGTAGTTATATTTATAATTATAAGCATTTTTTTTGAATAACTGCAATAGATATTATTAATCGTAATACAGGCATAGTTAATTTTAGTTTTATTTTTAGTTCTCATCTGCAGGGAAATGTATAATGAAGCACTATCGCAGAACTTAAGCATGTATCTTGGTAGCCGTTTAACGGTGAATGGCATTCGATACTATTTTTATCTGAAATCCGATGTCTGAGTCGAACTGCCCATTGCACTGAACTAGGGTTGTTAAGCAACCCTGTTCAAAAACATGTTTCGTGTTTGTTTCTGTGACATTTGTAAAGGTGGTCGTTTATATCGTTAAATAGTATGGGATACAGTAGACATCGTACTCGTTCTGGAATGAATACAAAAGTATCTAAAAGATCTGAAACAATTTAGACTAGTAATTAATTTCTCATAACCAACGTCTCCAAAATGATATTTATTATTCTACCCTTTTCATAGATACAAATAAACAATTCAAATGTTCCGGGTTACTCTATTGAAGTAGAATGATTATCAAAACGTGTGAAGAATACACAACAAATGAATATTAATTGTGATAATCACGATGTGTACACAAACGGAGCTAACAACAGTTAACTTTGACTTTTTGAAGATCTGAAATTTGCTCTGATGATCCCCTCGACCTAATGCAAGTAATCGACAATGAATTCAAAGTTGTTGAATGTTACTTGTACCCGAATGACACATTGCTACAAATTCATGTACAATATAGATCAAATTTGTTGGGACAAAGATTTATTCTAAGTTGACGTAAAACGATGACTACTAGATAAGAACGTATTGTGCTTAATTATATTAATAAATTCAACATTATAATAAGAAATAATACTAAAGCTAACCAGTAAGTACAAAACACATTGTTCCGTCATCTCAAGTCCTTATGTTGAGTTTGCATTCAAAATTTCATTAGATGTAAGCATTGTTTGTATAGTTATATTTAAAAATCATATTCTTTTTTAGTTGTAACAGCAATAGAACCAGGATGTGAGAATTGTGGATGTTGTGTAGATAAGGTGTGTGACAGTAAAACTTTACAAGACTATAATGTGAGCGATTACTGTACAAACGGGTGTATTAGTGGTATTGGGGGGAATAAATGCTACAACAAATGCTCTGATGATTGTGTCACATGTGCACAAACACAATTCAGAAATTGTGCAACATGTGAGGCAGGAAAGTATCTATCTAAAGTTAGTAGAACAACTGATGATGGTATAAAACAGTATAAGGGATGTGTGGACTGCCCCGCAACTTGTTTAAATTGCACATCAGCAACTAATTGTCTAGAGTGCGACGCTCGACACTACAATACTGAGAAAAATACAGACTGTTCTACGGAATGTCATAAACTTTGCAAGGCATGCACATCGTCATCAATATGCCAGGAATGTGAGGCTACGTTTTATAATCAAGGCGATATAACAAACTGTTCGTTGTCGTGTCCTGTTAATTGTGTGTGTTCGTCTCCGAGCGTTTGTGCATCATGTCAAAACGGTTTTTACAATGTAAGCCAACATTGTTTGAGTGTTTGTCCAGATTCGTGCAACGACTGCTTAGATCAGAACACTTGTCAGTCTTGCAAAGACGGATATTACAACGGAAAGGACATGTCGACCGATATCAACGTTAATGATTGTTCATTACGATGCAGAGAGATTTGCTCCCAGTGTATTTCGTATGATGTATGCACTACTTGCAAACAGGGATATTTTGGGCATTATTGTCAAAATAATTGCTCTGTAGGGTGTACAAACGGTAAATGTTATTCGTATGATGGTGTATGTCAATGCAAATATGGTTTTGACGGTAGTCTTTGCAATAAATGTGAAACAGGTTTCTATGGAAACAAATGTGACACACCTTGTCCAACCTCATGTTATATTGACAGACCAGACACATATTGTCAAAAAGACAATGGAATATGTTTGACATGCCCAAACGGTTTCCATGGCGATTACTGCAACATGACTTGCAGTGAAAGGTGTGCTAACAACCGTTGTGATAAGGACGATGGACATTGTACCACTGGATGCACTGGTGACTACCATGGTCCTACATGCGCACAAGGTAATACAAAACTTTAGATGTACACGCAAGTTAAATACATTCATTTATGACTCCATTCAATATTACACAAATGTTTGGATCATGAAATTGAATTAATTTTAATTACGATTTAAGCATCAGGCTATAAGATTGTCGTGTTTCGAAGCTATTCAATATCGTGTGCTCTATTGTGTCTATTGAGTTTTGTATTCCTGTCTTATTTGTATTTCACTAAATGTACAGCTTACCGTTCATTCTTTGTTAAACACTGTAAATTGTGAAATATTTCAATTAAAACGTTGTGAATGGCATGATGATTATCATTCGATCTGTATCTTCCTGGTCCCAACGTTATTTCGGTTTTGAAGGTTATGGAATGTATAAGATTTACATGTAAACAAACTTTGTTTACTAGCGTATAATATATAAACACTGATCACGCATCTTAAACATGTCAATAACATGCAATGGTACAAGACTGTATATCCATGATCATATTTCAGTTGATGACACTGCACGTATTGTTGGTATTGCTGTTGGAGTTTCAGCCGCCACCATTGTGGTTGTTATCATGATATTGCTAGCAGTATTTTGTTTCATCCTTCGGAGATGGTAAGATGACTCATTATTATTATATATAATTATAATAATGTAAAAACAACTCTGCCTATATAAAATGATATGAAAAAATCGGACAGGGAAGACAGCATTCGACTTACCAGGCCAAGACAGAAGCTATAACACTATAACACATCACAACTACATGTGCAAGGAGCAAGGAATTAAAATGAATTTACGTTTTATAAAAGGTAATGCTACTTTGCTTATTTTCTAGCATGATATTCATTAATCTATAAGTGCTGCGGTTGATTATAAATAAAGTCAATGTATACACATGTAAACACTAACGCACTTAAAGTTCTTACGCGTAACAACAGTTGGACACGCATAACCTTTTGTGCAGAACTAAAAAAAGTAAGAAGTTTGCACGACGATACCGAGTGATACGAGTTTTATGCATTAAAGTCGTCAGTAAATTTTCAGGAAACGAAGGAACGAGCAAGGGAAGGTGGTGGAAGCAAGTTATGTTAACACAGAATTCCAACCCGAAACTGATCAACAGGAGAACGTACAAACGCTTTACGGTATGTACAATGTACATATAAAACAACACTACCTATTTGCACAATATTGATTTAGTGTTATACATGTAAAGTACTCACTTAACTCAATTTTATTCCCATGAACACCCGAGGGAAAATACTTCATGGCTGTGAAATATCAATGATTCGTAGTTAATGTTTGTGCCGGTTATAATAGCCTTTTCTTGTCCTTTTGGTTTCGTTTGTGCAATGTTGTGTCTGTTGAGAGACAATTACATGTTGTACCCAGTCTTACATGTATTTGTTGTTATCTTTTAACGTTTATCATAACTTAATGTACCTTTGTTACAGTAGCTCAGTGGTAAGTGCGATTGCCGTCTTAGCTGGCGACCTAGTATAAATCAGGGTATATGCCTGCTATATTTCAGTAGAAATAAAGCAAAGAAAAGTTAAGTCCTGTTGTTGTCATGTATATATGCATAGTTAAAGGTATGGTTTGATTTTCGTTACTTTATTATTGAATGTATTGTTATTGAACATTCAGTTACATCAAATGAAATACGTAATATTTATCTTTCAGAATATGAAGCATTGGACGAAACAGAATATGATGAGATCAAATAATTACAACAACAGATAACATACGTGCTTTATAACGACTACACATCCGATAACATCCCTGCTTTATACTCAATGATGAAATCAAATAACTACCCATCCGATAAGATACGTGCTTCATGATAACTAAAGAGCCGATAAGATACGTGCTTCATGATAACTAAAGAGCCGATAAGATACGTGCTTCATGATAACTAAAGAGCCGATAAGATACGTGCTTAATGGTCACTTCACATCCGATAAGATACGTGCTTTATACTAAATAAGTGACAAATAGATTAGTTTATTATGTTGCGGTTGTAGCATTGAATAAATAAAACTTGCACATGAAGCCCTATAATGACTCTTCACAGTCCAGTTAGGGTATGAATAGAGTGACCAATTACAAATGCCGATACAAACATGAGTAATATAATTCCAATGCAAATCTAAACTCCTGTTCATGCTATGATTGCAATCTCATTGGTACAAATAATCGGCTACGTCACACTCAAAATTTTCTTACTGGACTATACGTGGCTTATACCCAATATGTGACGAATGAATACGTGTATTTGGTTGCAGTTTTAGCATTGAATAAGCTTGCACATAAAACACTATATTGATTTTAGGATAAAGTACGTATATTTTGGAAACAATATTATGTAGTATTTACTTAATTAATATGTTTTGTATTTTATTATATCACATTACCCATTTATGATTGTATTATATTGTGGACCGGAAGCCTTTCATACCATTTAATAAAATTTGAATCTTGTAACTTAAAAGTGACGCGTACCAAATTTTCTTCAAAGAACACAGTAATAACATGTACATTGTATCCTATCATGTGTCCTAAGATAGCATGATTAGACAATTGCTGATACTTTATAACCAAGTCACTATTGTTATAGTGAGTGTAAATTATTTCACAATATACAGTGTTGCTTGAAATACTGACGGATGTTATGCTTTCATACCAATTAGTGACGACAGTCATGTTGGCAAAACCTCAATATATATAATGATTACACAAAGGTGTATTATATAATGTTTCTGAATGATAGCAGTTGGACGGCGATACATTCAGTTGCATGTCTTACGTCACAATATCATTATTGTCTTTATCTGCTGCGCTGGACATTGCGTTCTTCTGTACGTATTTTTGATTTCGCATAACATTTCATTAAATACAAATAACCTGATTGTACATTATTCCATTTTCACCTTGTATTTGTAACTTATGTGTACATGTCTGCTGAAGATGATTATGTTGTGTTTTCTAATGTTGTAAATTTTGTCTTCAGTTGATGCATTTTACAACATGTACAACAACGTCAGAGACGTGCATTATTGCTACATTGTAGATGTGTACTTGTTTATTGTATAGCAGGAAATGAAAGTAGAAAACTTTTTTAGAAGTTCATCCGTGATGAATTTTTATATGAATGTAACCATAATTATTTGATACATGTGAACAGATTGAGTAGTTTTTGTTCCCTTTGTTGTTGTTTGTTTGATCATGTATTTTGCCAGACAAATTGTATCCTGTTCCTATAATTTGTTGAAAACAGTATTTGATATCAATGTTTAGTGTAACATATAATTAAATCAGTGACACGTAGGTAAACATAATATGAATAACACGGATCAGAACTGGATGACATCGGTTGAAAATATGAAACGATGTAGCAGTACTGCAAATCATTGCTTTGTTTGATTGGTTATTTCCACATACATTTTTTGTATCGATCGCTTAGAATGATACATTTTAATATTCTGCTTGAAAATGCGTTTAGGTGAGCCTATTTTTATGAAAAGCAGAACTTGTCATATTGATCAAAGATAAGTTGAAACATTTTGTTTTGCCATAAGCAAAAATAAATATCCAAGCTGTTTTTTTTTTAGATTTCTCAAAATCTCGATTTTGTACTTACGACCTTCTCATTCTATGCCAGCAATATGGATATTTATTTTATTACATATTTGCATTATGTATATTATTTTTCAAAGTTCTCATTTGTATATAAATATTATGAATAAAAAATACATGTATAAACAAATGTAATATTCTTGTTTATTACACTTGTTGTGTTTTTCCCTGTCTTCAACCTCTATAACTAATAAACATGCTTATTTGAATGGTATGTTATCAGTTGTGTAGTTAAATATTCGGTTTCTAACAAAACTTACATGTTGGCCTGCATAAATACCAGTTTCGTAATTGTATACCACTTTTGTCACTTTCGTGCATTTAGAATTAAGGTAATCAACTTTTGTTTTGACAAAAAGGTACGAGGAAATCGGACACGGAAGGCAGCACTCTACTTTACACTTTACTCACAACACCAGAGAGCAATGCCGGCACACAAGCCAAAGAAACGACCATAACGTCCCCACCCCCGCAAAAACGCAAAACGACAAATCCGACAAAAAAATAACTGTGATCCCAAGAGATGGAATGAAACCTATCCGTGACCCTATCAAATTTTTGTGTTTCTGTTGCTAGTGTTTCTTGTTACAAAAATGTTGTACGAAATGCAAATAAAATATACTTAAACGCAAAATTGTTAAGGTACTGCAGCAGGCGACTGTCTTTCAATGCATCAACCGATTGCAGTTACTGACGCAACAAGCATAATCTGCTACACGTACGCCTTTATGTTTCTGTCGCATCAGTAACGAGTTATGTGTCCAAAGGAATAGTAGCTTGAGTTGCAGATACATGGCAAAGTGAGGCGAAACTATCGTTGGTGTAAGTTCAGTTTTACCAATTTACATTTACGATTTCAATACATGTACTGTTTTGTAGCATAAATACCACTTAGTATTCAGAATCAGCAGCGAGTGGCATCAAAATCCGTTTATCCAAGACACGGGGTAAAACGAGACAAAAATGTCATAGGCGTTTGCTCTGCATAATCAATATGCACAACGGTAAGAGTGTTTTTATTGTGCCGCCAAATCCAAAAGGAATGTCATCTAGTGGTTAGTTAATACCTATTTATTTAAGGTCGAATGAGAAACAAGTATTTCCAACGTATATTAATTACTCACGACGCCTCATTCCTGATGTAATCTATCGTAACGAGGATATGAGAGAAGAGAAGCCAGTTTCCTTTATATGCTGAGCGTCTAGCAAGGGAATTAGTGGTACTATTTTTATACCGTCTTTGGTATGATTCGGCCTGGGGTCGAATCCAGGACCGTCGCACAAGGTTTCGAGGAGAAGGTGGTTCAAAAGCTAACCTAACTTTGGATTTACAGCATCGTAGACCAAGGTTTGACTTCTCATTATCACACAATGTTAAAATGAAAGGGAAAATAGGCTGATACAACCTCATAACAATCAGACCATTATTAATGTATGCTGATTCATGATCTGACGAAACTCCGACTAGGGTCATGTCGATGTGAACTTACGTCATCCAATCAAAACGATTATTTAACAAATCTGTGCGGTGACAAAATGCAGCGTGTGGCGCAATTGTGCGCTAGAGAGGTCATTTGAAAGTTGAATGTTGTCATATCTCTAATAACGTAAAGGAATTGAGCAAATGTTAGGATATTTTATGAGAATAAGACTGACAGTAACACATTTATGCACACGACTTTGCCACTCATGTTTAAAAGACTAACTGAAACTGCAATTAGGTGCATTGGAGAAACCATAACATCACGACGTGATCCAATAAGTTTCATTAGGCCGGTTCAAGTCTTATCAAGGTAATGAACTGGTACTCTTTGTTTAATGCGATGGGGAAGTTTGTTTTGGTAGGTAAGAATTATTTATTTTTTGTTATTATTTAGCGTTGGCTAAGAGTTGCAACTGAATCTATACTTTGCGTACATGTACTACGTATTACCATTATATCGTTATTCCAGGGTTTAAAATGGGCTGCAGTAACTGACTGTTCATATTGTCGCATAAGTTTATTTGTTATAAAGTTATTATACATTAAATCAAGGAAGTTATAACATTTTCTCATCCGTGACATGTTCGTGACTATGTGACGGAGATGTATTGCGTTTCGGATAATTGTATCCTGATGTCTCCATGCTGTTATATCGTTGTGTAATTATTTAAACTTACAAAGTATTATTAACTTACATAGTTTTGAAGGCATTTTACGGATCGAACGTAAATTAATTAGTAGGATGTAAATATATGTAGAAATTGGAAATAAGATTGTAGGTGTGAGGTAAGACATCTTTAGTCACTTTATAGGATATTAACGACATAATGATTATTAACCGTATGAACCCAGTTGTCATTTTTAATACCGATAACCGACAAAATGAAATACAAATACCGCATTTTTTTTAATAATTATGTTTTTCAACCTGTTGTCTGGTGATACCTATTGTGCTATATACGGGAAAATGTCTGATAAATAGGAATAGAATGCACATAGATGTACTGAAAACATTGATTGTAAAACACGTAGAGATTCAAATCGGAATATTTGAAATATTCACATATCAGAAAACCTGACATTACAACCGAAGCCTGTATTGGTTAGACTTCCACAGATGCTAAGTATATAAATGTTATTATATATAGTTCAAATTTTACGCACGTTTATTATTATCAGAACGTTATTTGTCTTTTCAAATTATATTATTTCAATGTACATGTTATATTATTATTATTATTACAATTATAAGTATTTACAAGGAACACTGGAGACTGTGTATCGTAGTAGGGAATTTTACAGGTAATATATGCAAAGAATATGTTCAGTTGGGTATTATGGTCAGATGTGTGACAAGGACTGCCCTGAACAGTGTTACAACTTTCTTTGTTATCGTTAACTATACGTATATTTCAAATTATGCCCACGTTTATAACGTTTACTATTATGAGCATATTATTATCTCTCTTTCCAAATTCATCATTAGTAATACAATTTGAAACTTCCGCTCATGAATGCGTTTAAACAAATCAATGTAGTTGGGTCGGTCCTCCATAAAACAAATTAAAACCAGTACATACTACTGATTGACGATCAAGATTGTTTAGAAAACTTTCATCTACAGGGTGGACATACCACGTGGTGTGTGACGTAATTTTTGCTAAGACGACAAGAAGAGAACTGTCAACAAAACGAGAAAAACAGCCGTAAGTATTTTATTCGTTGATCAATTTTCACGAGACTAGCCCCACGCTCAAGCCCAGAAATAATAATATGCATGTCACTGAATGATTTGTCACAAAAAACAACGGTTTATTCCCGGAAGTGGCTCAACGGTTAGAAATGGACAAAATTTGAAAAGCAAAGACGACAAATAAATATTTATTTTATCATTCATAGCTCTTTTGAGCATAATAATGCAAAATGCGTACTGCCAACATGTATAACAATGTATTAGAAACAACATGTTAACATAATTAAGCATTATATGGTCCATTTTATGAAATATTTTGTGAAATACATAATTCGTCTGAAAATGCTAAGACGACAAGAATGGAAAGAAGACAAGAAGATTTAAAACTCAGCATTTAAAACTGGTATAAACTCCTTAATTCATTGTCTGATTAGTATAGTAAGTGAAGTGATTCCCGTTCATGGTCATTTAGGTCCAGAAGAATTCATCACGTGTTATATAACCTGCTTAATTTGCTTGTTTTGTTACGAAACCGCAATATCGCTGGCTTAGAATGAGAAGGTACGACCTTATATGAGTAATGCATATTTCAAATCTACATCATGAGGCGCTTCTTATGAACCTATTGCCATGGAAATCGGAACTTGTCATCTTGACCAAACTTATTTTGAAAAAGCTTGTTTTACCATAAGTAAAGAATAATTGTCAGACATATTTTTTTGTTTTCTCAAAATGATTTTGTATAGCTAGTTTGCGATAGCAAAAAATCGTGTTTTTTAAACATTTCTATGTAGATCTAATTACGAAGCCTACATGTATGAAATTTTGCACGAATAAATGAAATAAGAATACTGTTGAAATACTTTTGTTCATAAGTTCTATGTAACATATTTGTAGTTTTGTATGAAATATCAAATTAGAAGACTTCATACTTGCAACAGCCACTTTTACGGCCATGTAATACGCCTAACGGTATATTTACGTATTTGCAACCTACTTAATATAACACACTCGATGCCCGTCTGTGAACCTGACGAAGCACATGCTATTGCTGCACATTGTTTACAAGCGACACACCTAAATACCCTGAATCACACCGACCTCTTAAGTCTCACGGAGTGTAACGGTTAAATAATTGATAATAAATCATCAATGGAATACCAGATTACCACCCTACGTTAAACTGTCCATGTACATGTTATTTCAATATATTATAAAGAATACGTGTCTTTTAATAGGTGACTAAAATGGGGGGGAGGTAACCAAATTATTTTGGTCGCTTCACTGGCAAAGTAACTTCATTATATGAAAATATCAACATATGTCAAACCCGTTGCTTGCAAAAATACACTTGTAAAATGAATTGTACTTTTAACGTTCACACTTCTTACTATATATATATATACTGTGAGTTTATGGTTATGTGGCAGTTTGGTTTAAACAATATTTATTTCATAATATATCATACATAAACTTATTTATACAAATTAAGGATTGAGTAGTAAGCTAAGCTTGTTTAGAAACTCGTTCCTAATGGATAGCAGTAATTGTTGCTAACTGTAGGGAAATGCAAACAGAGGGGAGGATGTAGCTATGGGATATTTAAGGGAGAGAGAAATGTAAGGACAGTAGTTTGATAGATTTATAGAAAGAGTGTAGAGATACATAGATTTAGAGAATTATAGGGATATGATCACTTTGCCACCTGGACGTGTGGTTGGTTCCAAAGATGTTTCATGTATGAACGTTGATCGAGATTCGTCGTTATCAAGTACGTAGTGTAGGTGTTGCATACATAAGGAGGAATATTATACATCAAAACGATTGGTTGTTCTAATGAAGGTATGTACGTGTGAGAATAGTTTGATGTTTGAGTCACTCGAGAGGTTTGGATCGCCACACAGAAAGACTGACAGTGATGGTGTAGTAAGATTCTGGATATGCTCAAAGAGTTCGATGCGTTGTTGGTGGAAAAAATAACACTCTAAGAAGTAATGGTGGGTGTTCTCGATTTGGCCACATTCACAGAGAGGACTCATTATCAAGTTTTTAGAAAATAAATGTTCGTTTAGATTGCTGCAGTGAGTTCTGAGTCGAGTGTGTAGAATTTGGGATTTGCGGTTGCCCGAATAGTAGTGGGAAGGAACTTTTGGTTTGTTAGCATTGAGTTGAGTTTTGAAAGAATTCAGAGATGGACAATTGCGATGGTGGATGTGGCAGTTTGGTTGAGTTATTACGTGGTAACTGAAAGTTAACCAGTATAACCAAGTATAGGGGGTCCGGGTGCATGTTGCCCTGTAAAATTTTCTAAACAATGGATCAATCTGGTACATTCTGGGCCTTCTGAAATACCTTTTTTATTAAGGAAGGACCTGTTTTATTGTTAAATACAGGAAAGTTCTTAGATTAAACCAAATTAAGTGCTTGCACAAAATTTAAATCGCCTGATTTTGAAATTTAAGCATATTGTGAAAACGTTTGTTTCAAAGGCTTTACCGGTATATATACATTGTAATTGACAAACTCTCAAAGGCATGTAGGAGGGTTGGGGGACGTTAAGAGAAATATTTATGTCACGAGCGTATATTTGCAAACAATGGGTGTTTAGGTACATTGTATTTTGATATAATGAAGTTACGTTGCGAGCGAAGCGAGCTATAAAAAATTATACGTTTTGACCAAGAACTGAAGGCAAATTGCCATTTACGAGATATATTAGGCCGTTAATTATACTTTTAGTCTGAATTATTTGGGGAGCCAAATGATATATTGCCCCCACCCCTGTCCAGACATTGGGGAGGCCTGCCCCCGGCTCCTACGCCCATGTGGAATTCGGAAAGTGAGTAGGTAGGAAGTTATTGTAGTTTTGTGTAATATTTTACCAAAATCTGATGAATATATTTTCAGAAATGTTACAAAAACACGATTTTATCGCAAACTAGCTATATTACCTGCATAACGAATTACGCAAATCGAAAGTTGGATTTATAGGTTTTACAATACTTGTATTTAAAGCGACAGAAAGACACCAAGAAATGGACAGTATTTTTAAAGATAAACGAGGCGAGTTGAAAATATACTATCGTCCAGGAGATATACTTCGTTTATCTAGGTTTGACTAGGTATACCCGAGTTAACGGTATTAATTGCTATTCTTTCGAATGAAATAGTTACCTCATTAACTTATCACTTATTGAATCGACTATATATTTTGTATGCAGATACTTCATCCTTTACGTCAGTGGATCGTTTAACTGCAGCAGAACAGTAAATTTTAGACTGTGTACATGCTATAACAAATAGCAAAATCACGCAGACATTTCAAGTTTTCTTATGTAAAGAGTAAGATATAGATTGCCAATGCAAAAATACTTAAGAATAAAAATATTCAGGTAGGCATAGTTTAACTTCATTGTGTGTTCTTATTATTTCAATACATGTATTGACAGTACTGTTAACTGAAGTAAGCCACCCATGCTATAGTTTTCGGGGTTAATATCAGTTTAAAATTTTGAGTTTTAAATCTTCTTGTCGTCTTTCCATTCTTGTCGTCTTAGCATTTTCTGAAAAATTATGTATTTCACAAAATATTTCATGAAATGGACCATGTAATGCTTAATTATGTTAACAGGTTGTTTCTAATACATTGTTATACATGTCGGCAGTACGAATTTTGCATTATTATGCTCAAAAGAGCAATGAATAATAAAATAAATATTTCCTTGTCGTCTTTGCTTTACAGATTTTGTCCATTTCTAACCGTTGAGCCACTTTCGGGAAAACAATGTTGGTTTTTGTGCCAAATCATTCAGTGGCATGCATATTATACTTTCTGGGCTTGAGCGTGGGGCTAGTCTCGTGAAAATTGATCAACGAATAAAGTATATACGGCTGTTTTTCTCGTTTTGTTGACAGTTCTCTTCTTGTCGTCTTAGCAAACAATTACGTCACACACCACGTGGTATGTCCAACGTAATTTCTACACTCAATAAAATTTCTAAATGGTCACTTTTTAAACTCACATATTTTTGTACATAACAATTGAGAAATATATTTAGTTACCTATTCTGAGTTATGGCCAATTGTGTACGCAACAGTGTTTTAAGTTTAATGCAAAACATTTCAGTGGAAAAATGTAAACCAATTTGTGTGATCGCCAAAACAGAAAAACAACCAATATTGCTAAAATAATTGGGCTTAAAAAGATATACAGCTTTTAAGTTGACAATTCTGAAATTACCATTCGTTTAATTGAAAATAGAACAACATTAAACCCTCAAAATAATGATACCCACGATGGATAGATAAGTCGAATTTTGTACAGTCTTTCTTTTATTATTTTTCTTCTATGTGCTTAAACTATGGCAAGTTATCAGTGTGTTTCAACATCAGAGGCGATACTGATTACCTATGGCGAATTACGTGGTAACTGTAAGATATCAAAATCAATCTTAAAATTCGATGTTTTTCATTTCATTCCATCGCTCAACCATACAATATATTGGAGTATAACTGTGCCATATAAATCAATTACTGCCTACTCGTCCAAATGAGATGATTGTTTATTATGTTTTATGTTTAAAATTAAGGTTATTTATAATTTCATTTATTCATATTTTATGTGATTTCCGGTTCTGACGGGTGTTGTTTAGTATCTCCAATAATTTAGAATAAAAGCAAAATCTGCATCAAATAGTCATGTTTTTGTTGTTTACACATTTCTTTTAAATTTACTATCGACATAATTGCTTTACATATTGCTGAAAACATTACATTTTTATAAACACCAATGGCACTGCAATGATCACAATTGATATGGGTATATCGATGGCTTTGAATGTGAAGGTTGCAAGTACAAAATTTTGACATTTTGAGAAAACAAGACAAAACTGTCTGAAATTTAGTCTTTGCTTATAGTAAAACACACTTTTACAACTTCATTTTGGTCAACATTACAAGTTCCGATTGTCATGAAAACAGCCCCATATGAAGCGCATTTTAATGCAGATTTTTAAAAATATATCAGTATTATAAGGTCGTATGTAGTAGTTACGACCTTATTATACTAAGCCAGCGACATGTTTGTTAGCAAATTCTGGATAATGGTTTACATAAAACTCGGTATGGTGAATGTATTTAGAAATTCTTAAACATTCTTATTAAATGTTTCAGAAAACTATAATAATACATGAAGTTGTTTGATTTTTAGGCTGGCGATGTCGCCAGACCTATTGCAATGCCAAAAACTGAATTCCACTAAGATGAATCTGTACACTCTATGAAAAAAGTTCCTCCTCGTTACGCAGTTTTGCAAGATTAGAACATTAGACTTTCCTTGTTTCATTTAATCTGTTCGATTGTAATATATTAGTTTCTTCTTATAATGGAAATAAATTGTATGAAATTAAAAGAAAAGGTGTTTAAAGGCGTTGATAATTATTACTGCGCGTTACGAACGCGATACAGCGCGTGCGTCAATGATTTTATTATGTTAAATTATTTAGTTCAATACATGCATTTTCTAACGAGATCGTGGCCGAGTGGTTAAGCATCTCGCTTAGTAATTTTCTGATGCTAAGGTCCAGCGATCGAATCACGGCGGCACCAATTTTTTTAAATTTTATTTTTTCTTCCAGCACTTACGTCTCTTTCGACTTAGAAAACCACTTATTATATTGCTTGAATAGCTATTGTCCCTTTGCAGTTCGCCAGCCTGTTAGTACTTCAATACTTTGATTTTCAGATGTAACCAGATACTTGTAATATAATACTCAGAATGAATGCTCTAAGCCATGTTCTACTACTTGTATTGATGTGCCGTTGTCTCCTCCGTAAGTATTATAGTTATTGTTGACTTTAAAAAAAGACTATTAATTCATAAACAATTTAAGGAAAATAAAGACATTAGATTCAAGCAGTGTAACATTAATTCCATATGCTGATGTAACATTCTTAAGTTTACAAGCATTGTTTCACTGAGGCTCAGTTGTGTTAAGCAGTGTTTTATTAATATTTTAATTAAATGGTCAATTAGAAATTCGTGAATTCATATTTCAGTTGTAACAGCAATAGAACCAGGTTGTGAGAATTGTGGATGTTGTGTAGATACGTTGTGTGCAAGTACGTTTGCCCAAGGCTATTGTGTGACCGATTACTGTACACTTGGATGCATTGATGGTATTGGAAGTAACAAATGCTACAACAAATGTCCTGATGATTGTGTCACATGTGAACAAACTATAAACAACAATTGTGCAACATGCGAGACCGGAATGTATCTGTCTACTGTAACTAGATATATACGTGATCGACCAAGGTCATATCAGGGATGTGTAGATTGTCCACAAACTTGCAAGAAATGTGATTCAGAAACTAATTGCCAAGAGTGCGAAAACCGATACTATAACCCTGGACAATATGGCGACTGTTCCGAAGAATGCCCCTCTAATTGTAAGACATGTACATCATCTACCAACTGTCAGAAATGTTACACTCCGTACTACAACCAAGGAACCACCACAGACTGCTCTCTGTCATGTCCAGGGAATTGCGTTTGCTTATCGCCTGGTATTTGTTCATCATGTCAAGATGGTTTCTTCAACATACACGAACAATGTCTGAGTGTCTGTCCAGGTACATGCAAGTCATGTTCTGATCAGACGCTTTGTCATTCTTGCAAAGACGAATATTACAATGGCAAAGACATGTCGACCGATAACGATGTTAACGATTGCTCACTTTCGTGCAGAGAGACTTGCTTCCAATGTACATCGTATGATGTTTGCACTACTTGCAAACAGGGACATTACGGATCGTACTGCCAACATAATTGTTCCGTTGGGTGTACAAATGACGAATGTAATACAAATGATGGGAGGTGTAACTGCAAAGCTGGCTTCAAAGGAAATATTTGCAATGAATGTTTGACCGGCAGACATGGTCAACAGTGTAACAAGTAATGCCCTACAATGTGCAAGGACAATGTCTGCACAAGAGACACGGGGAACTGCCTGGAATGTGTATCAAACAATATAACAGGTGTTAAATGCGACAGTTGTATGCTTGATCTTGGGGTGCAGTGTGTTCGAAAACCTGTCCAACCAATTGTCAAGGACATTGCGTAAGGGACACTGGCTTCTGTGAATCTTGCGTTGGGAATTATAAAGGTATTATATGTAACGAATGTTCAGCAGGGTTTTTCGGTGAAATGTGCGACAAGGTCTGCCCTGAACAGTGTCTCAACTCTCTTTGTGACCGCTCTGATGGAACCTGTGGATCCTGCAATCATAATTTCGCCGGTTCTACTTGTGAACAATGTATTACCGGCTTCTATGGACAGGCGTGCGATGTTCATTGTCCCTCAACTAAATGCATAAACGACAGCTGCACTCGGGACACTGGCGCGTGTATTTCGTGTCTAAACGGACTATTTGGACTGGAATGTGAATTCAACTGTTCGCAAGGTTGCAATAGAAATGTTTGCAGTTTTGGTTCAGGGGTGTGCGAGTGTCAGGGCTCGTATACTGGGGACAAATGTTGTGTTGATGGTGGACATTGCCGTGGCTGTTCTTCAAATACAGCTTGTGAAACATGTGAAAATGGTTACTTTGGGAAAAACTGTGATAAACCGAGTCCTGATACATGTGCTCCTGATGAACAAGTCACACAGTGTGAAAAGACCGAGGGGAAATGTCTGAAATGTTGGGTTGGTTTTTATGGTGATCGTTGCAACAACACTTGTAATGATAAATGTGCGAACAACCGTTGTGATAAGGACGATGGACATTGCACCGATGGTTGTACTGGTGACTTCGATGGACCAACATGCGCACAAGGTAATACAATGTTATTTATTGACTACTAATGTACATGTATGTAAAAGCTTACACACATAGTTTTGTAATCATTATAAAATAACTTTATAGTACATACTTGTTTGAATTTGTTAAATGATGTAGTGTTAGATATCCCTAAATATTTCACTTAACTAACTATCTTACCTTTCATTATTTGTGTAACACTGTAAATCGTGAAATACTTAAATATAAAACGCTGTTAATAGCATGATGGTTATCATTCGATCTGTATCTTCCTGGTCCAAACATTAGTTCGGTTTTGAAGGTTATGGAATGTATAGAATTACATGTAAACAAACTTTGTTAACTAACGTACAACTGATCACGCAACCTTCACATGTCAATAACATGCAAAGGTACAACACTGTACGTGAATATCCATGATCATATTTCAGTTGATGATACTGCACGTATTGTTGGTATTGCGGTTGGAGTTTCAACATCCACCATTGTGGTTGTGATTATTACATCGTTAGCAATAGTTTGTTTCATCTTTCGAAGATGGTAAGCTGATTAAAAAATATTATAAAATGAATTCATGTAAAATACATTCTGCTTATATAATATATATATGAAGGTAGCGGAAAACACATCACACCTACACAGAACAAAAGAAATTAAGTCACAATCAATGACAGGTTTTGATAATTAATGTATTCTCTATCATTATGTTCAGTAATTAATTACGTGCAGTTGAACCTGACATCTTTTCAGAACTCAAAACTTTCAGAAGCATGCTCGACAATACCGTGTGATGAGATTTTTTATGCATTAAAGTCGTCATTAAAATTTAAGGAAACCGAAGAACAAGCAGGGGAAGGTAATGGAAGCAAGTTATGTGAACACGGAATTCCAAGCTGAAATCCCTGATCAACAGGAGAACGCATATACTTAAAACGGTAGGTACCTACATGTACATATCACGACTACGTGAACGTACTTGTATATTGGTATGTACCATCTATAGTGTTACATGTAGCTAAACTGTAATCGATTACAATCTTCACCTTTGTGGCTGTTAAAATTCATCTGTTTCTAGTACATGAATGTTTGTGACAATATTGCTAGTACTTGTTCGTATAGCGTGTTATAATCTTCTACGTGTATTTACTGTGACATGCAACCATTCATACTTGGTTTTTTTACATATCTTTGCATCTTTTCTACTTCAATGTAACATTGAAACATACTCCATCTATTTGGATAGCTGCATGTATGGTATTGTATTACCTAATTATTGTGTTTTATTGAAAATTCAGTTACATCAAATGAAATTTGGATTTTATCTTTCAGAATATGAAGTATTGGGTGCAAGAATTTAAATGGACGAAACAGAGTATGATGAGATCAAATAACAACACAACCGATGGCTTACATGCTTTTTACTCAATAAGTGATAAATATATTCAATTAAGTTGTTTATGTTGCGGTTACACAATCGAATAAACATGTGCATTTAACACTACATTCTCTTCAAAGAACACACTAAATACATTCCATGTAGCCCATTTAGTGGCCATGGATAGCAGGATCGAATTCTTACTGGTCATTGATAACCACAGTACTTTTATGTATTCTTGTGTATGAATTGTTTAACAATATACAGATTTGCATATCAAGGGTTGCCGGCGTGACTGGCGTATGTCCTTCTTCAATATCAGGTAGTTACGACAGTCTTGTTTGCAAAACCTCAATATACATGTATATAATGACTCAACAATGTGTATTGTATAATGTTTTTGAATGCTAGCAGATGGACGGCGACATATTCAGCAAAGTTTCTTACGTCACTTTAGCATTATTGTCTTTATATATTGTGCTTTTTATTGTGTACTTCTGTTCGTATGTTTTGGTTTTCGAATATTTACATTATTCCATTTTCAATGTGCATTTGTAACTTACGGTTTACATGTCTGTCTGCTGTTTTTGTTTTCATCTGTTGTAAAAGTCGCCTTGGATTTGATGCATTTTACAACATGTATGAGTAAATCAGGGGCGTGTGTTATTGTTACACTGTAGATGCGTACTAGTTTATTTCATAGCGGCAAATATAAAACATTTATGAGAAGTTTATTTAAGCAGAATTTGGCATAGGAATGTAACCAATATTATTTGATAAACAAATGTTATCAGTCGTTTTCCCTTTGTTGATGCTTGTTCTATCTTGTTTTTTTTACCAGAAAACATGCATCCAGTTCCTATCATTTGTTGAAAACTGGATTTGATGAAAATTATTAGTGGAACATTTAAAAAGATCATTGTCACGTCGGAACCAGCTCATGAATAGCAAGGATCAGAATAGAATGCCCTCGGATGAAAATATCATATGTGTAGCAGTACAGCATATCATTGCTTAGTTTGAATGGAAATTTCCACATATCGCTTGCTTAGAATGATAATGATACATTTTCACATTCTGCTGATGAGCCTATTTCAATGAAAACAAGAACTTGTCATATTGACCAAATTGAAGTTGGAACATCTTGTTTTGCCGTAAGCAAAATTAAATTTCAAGCTGTTTTTGCTAGATTCTCAAAATATTGATTTTGTACTTACGACCTTCTCATTCTATGCCAGCGATATGTATATTTATTTTATTACATATTTGCATTACGTATATTATTCTTCAAAGTTCTTACTTGTATATTAATATTATTAATAAATAAATATAAACATTTGCAATATTCTTGTTTATTACACTTGGTGTGTGTTTTTCCCTGTCTTCAACGTCTATAACTAATTAACATAATAATTTAATCGTATGTTATCGGCTGTGTACTTAAATATTCGGTTTCAAACTAAATTGACATGTTGGCCTGGAAAAATACCAGTTTCGGAATTGTATACCATTTTTGTCATTTTCGTGCGTTTAGAATTAAGCTAATCAACTTTTGTTTTGACAAAAAGGTATGAGGAAATCGGACACGGAAGGCAGCACCCTACTTTACACTTTACTCACAACATCAGTGAGCAATGCCCGCACGCAAGCCAAAGACACGACCATAACATCCATGCCCCGGCAAAAACGCAAAGCGATAAATCCGACAAAAACAACAACATAACTGTGATCCCAAGAGACCGAACGAACACATCCAAGACCCTATCAAGTTTTTGTGTTTCTGTTGCTAGTGTATCTTGTTACAAAAATGTAATATGAGATGCAAATAAAATATACTTAAACGCAAACATGTTAAGTCGCAGCCGCAGGCGGCAATCATTCAGTGCCCCCCCCCCCCCGATACCAATTACTGACGCAACAAGCATATTCTACTACATTTTTTGTATTCGTGTGCCTTAATGTGTCGCATCAGTAACGCTGCTTTATGTGTCCAAAGGAATAGTACATGTAGCTTGGGTTTCAGATTCATGCCAAAACGAGGTGAAGCTGTCGTTGGTGTAATTTAAGTTTCACCAATATGCATTTAAGATTTCCATACATGAATTGTTATGGTTCATATATACGACTTAGTGTTCTTTAATAGCGTAAAGGAATAGAGCAAATGTTAGGATCTTGTATGATATTTAGGCTGACAGTAACACAAATACAATGCATGCACACGACATTGCCACTCATGTCTAAAAATACAAAACAATACCTCATATTAGCAGGTGTATTGTAGAAAACCTTACGTCACGACGTGATTCAACCAAGTACAATTAGGCCGATTCCATCTTATAAAGGTTATGGAGAGGAATGTTTTGTTTGATGCCATACGAAAGTTTGTTTTTGGTAGGTAAGAATTACTTCATTGTTATTATTTTTTAACATTGACTGAGAGTAGAAATTGTATCTACCATTTGCGTACACGTGTTACAATTATGTCATTATACCAGGGTTTAAAATACTTGCTTCAATAACTAACTGGTTATATTGTCGAAAAAGTTCACATTGTTATAATGTATGCAAACGCTACATCAAGGTAGTATTCAAATTTCACACCTATAACATGCACAAAAGTACATTAAAACAGTTTTCGGGT
Source organism: Spisula subtruncata (assembly GCA_963678985.1). Lineage (NCBI taxonomy): Eukaryota > Metazoa > Mollusca > Bivalvia > Venerida > Mactridae > Spisula > Spisula subtruncata. The sequence goes on along the minus strand of OY787677.1, from coordinate 10,167,136 downwards.
TTAAAGCAGTGGCGTCCGATCATTGTATCATTAATAGCCGATGACATTATATCGTTGTGTTATAATTTAAACTTAAAATGTACAATTAACTTCCATAGTTTTCAAGGCATTTACGGATTGAACATAAATTGATAAGTAAAAGTAATATGTGTAGAAGTTTGGAATAACATTGTAGGTGTGAGGTAAGACATTTGAATGTATTAATACTATGTGAATGTAGTATCCGATTATAAGATGTTTGTTTATACATAGAGTCGATAATGAAATAATATATTTCCCGACCTCTATCGTCACTTATTGGATATTAATGCCATAATGATTATTAACCGTATGAACCCAGTTGAACCTTAAAACGCCGATAACCGGCCAAAAGAAATACAAGCATGGTCTGTAATAAGTATGCTTTTCAACTTGTTGACTGATGATATCTATAGTTCTATATACGTGTATTCGTCCGATAAACGGGATTAAACCGCCTCTGATAAAATAGTACCTAAATCAAGGAATGTGTGTGGTCCATTGCGATCACGTGGTCACTCAATATCATCCCATCCCATCCCATACTGGGTCAGAAAAAATTAATACCGAGTGCCCACGTGATCAATACCATGTCAGTAAATTCAATACCGGGAGCCCACGTGATCAATGCCTAGAATTTCCGCTCATGAATGCGTGCACACAAATGAATGAAGGTGAAGTGGTCCTCAATAAAAAAAACTTAAACCAGTACATGATACCCATTCACGATCAAGGAAGTTTAGAAAACATTAATCTATAATAGTGATTGTTAAAGTGGGTATAAATTGAACATTAACAGTTGATATTTTATTTAATTACGCGAGTTTATCATTAGATTATATGAACTCAACACTAGATAGAATACTTTAAAGATTGCCGACATCGTTAAATTTTATAAACATCCATGATACAGCACTTAAGACCGTTGACATGAAAAAGTCTGGATAAATCATTGATACACAACGCACACATATTTATTCCATTTTTCAGTACAATATAATAAAAGTTGTTTGATTATTTCAGATGTCACCAGTATAACACATTTATTCTTTATTATATATTGCAACTGCATGCATATGGACAGTTAAACGCAGGGAGGTAATCTGGTATTACATCGATCATTTACTATCAATTATTTAACCGTTACAATCAGTGATCGACGTGATTGACATTGCTGTTAAGAAGACGAGATTTAGGAGGCCCGTAAACAATGTATAACAATACAATGTAACATGAACTTTGTCAGATTCACAGACGGACCTCGCATTAAGGAGGTTGTAAATACGTAAATATACTGTTAGACGTATCACGTGACCGTAAATTGGCTAGTGCAAGTATCAAGTCTTCTAATTTGATATTTCATACAAAACTAGTCATATGTTACATAGAACTTATGAATACAACTTTTTAAGCTCACTGTATATTAGGTAGATATATTTCATAAATTCGTGCAAAATCTCTTACTTGTAGGAGTAGCAATTACCGAGAAACTTTAGAAAAACGCATTTTTTCTATCGCAAACTAGCTATACTATATTCGTTAATTGTATAAATAAGGTTTGTGCCCGAAAGTATGTCCAGGGTGGATGGAGGGATGATTTCTGTACATACGGATTCATTGATGGTATTGGAGGGGAAAATGTTACATCAAATGTCCGGATGATTGTGTAACATATGAGTAAACTATAAGTAAAAATTGTGCAACATGCGAGAACGGGCAGTATCTGTCCACTTTCAAAAGGGATACTAATAATGGTCAAAAGGAATTCAATGGTTGCGTGGATTGTCCAAAATCTTGCACAACATGTACATCAGAAACTAGTTGCCAGAAATGCACCGATCGACATTACAACACTGGACAATATAACGACTGTTCCCAAGAATGCCGTACTAATTGTAAGACATGCACATCATCCACAAACTGTCAGGAATGTTACACTCCGTTCTACAACCATGGAACCACCACAGATTGCTCTCTGTCATGTCCAGGTAATTGCGTCTGCTCATCGCCCGGTATGTGCTCATCCTGTCAGGACGGTTTTTTCAACGTAAACCAACAGTGAATGAATCCTTGTCCGGATTCATGCAATGCCTGTACAGACCAGACAACTTGTCAATCATGCAAGGATGGTTACTATAACAGAATAGAAATTTCCACCAATAACGAAGTCACTGAATTCTCACATTCGTGCGGAGGGACTTGCTTTCAATGTACGTCGTATGATGTATGCACTAAATGCAAACAGGGACACTATGATTAACACTGTCAACACAACTGTTCTATTGAGTGTATAAATGGTGAATGTGCTACAACCGATGGGTCGTGAGAGTGTAAGGGGGGTTTGCTGACAGGCTTTGTAATGAATGCACGGTCGTTAGACATGGGAAACTGTGTGACCTTCAGTGTATTGGAACATGTAAGGGCATGTTATGTGACAGAATAACAGGACATTGTGTTGGTTGTAAAGCGGTTTTAATGGACAGGCGTGTGACGTTCCCTGCCCCTCAAATAAATGCAAAAACAAGAGGTGCACTCGGGAAATTGGCGCTTGCATATCGTGCCAGACTTGAATGTGAATTTAACTGTGCTCAGTGTTGCAACGGTAATGTTTGCGATTTTGAGTTTTGCACTTGCGAGTGTAAGGGTATGTATACTGGGGACAAATGTTGTGTGGATGGTGGTCATTGTCGAGACTGTTGTTCAAATACAGCTTGTGAAACGTGTGAAAATGGTTTCTTTGGGACAAAATGTAGTTTACCGTGTCCAAATACATGTGCTGCCGATGGACAAAACGCTCAGTGTGAAAAGACCAATGGAAACTGTTTGAAATGCTTGGTTGGTTTTTACGGTGCTCAATGCAATAACACTTGCAATGATAAATGTGCAAACAACCGTTGTGCTAAGGACGATGGACATTGCACCGATGGTTGTACTGGTCACTTCGAGGGTCCAACATGCACACAAGGTAATACAATAGTTATTTATTTACTACTAATGTACATACATGTTAACACACATAACATTGTAATACTTAAAACATAACGTTATAGTGCAAAATTGTTTGAATATTTTAAATGATGTATTGTTAGATATTCACCAATGTATTTCAATAAACAAAAAACTAACCATTCATTGTTTGTCAAATAATGCACTTCGTGAATTGTGTAAAGTTAAGGCATCTTGCAAGTCATTGTTGCTGTCATTCGATCGATATGTATCTTCCTTGTCCAAAAGGTATTTTGGTTTCAAAGGTTATGGAATGTATGAGAATTACATGCAAACTTGCTTACTAGCGTATAATTTATAAACACTGATCACGCAACTTGCGCATGTCAAAATAATGCAAATGTACAAACAAGGACGTGTATATTCATGATCATATTTCAGTTGATGACACTGCACGCATTGTTGGTATTGCGGTTGGAGTTCCAACTGCCACCATTTTTGTTGTGATCATTATAGTGATATCAGCAGTTTGCTTCATCCTTCGGAGATGGTTAGCTGACTCAATATTATTATAATAATGTATTCATGTAAAAAAACTCTGCCTATATAAAATATTTGAAGAAATCAGACAGGGAAAGCAGTTTTCCACTTAACCAGCCGAGCACGGAAAACAACACTACACATCACCACTACACAGAGCAATGAAATAAAAGTAATCAATTCACTTACAACATGTTTCTATCATGGTATTCAGGACTTAACAACGTAATTCAGTTTGTTGCGAATAAAGTGAATATATACACATGCGTGTACTAATGCAATGAGTTTAAAGTTATCACGAGTTGGACAAAAAACATTTCGTTACGAACTCTAAACTTTCAGAAGCTTGCACGACAATACCGAGCGATAAGATGGTTTATGCATTTAAGTCGTCAGTGAAATTTCAGGAAACGAAAGAACAAGCAGGGGAAGGTGGTAAAAGCAAGTTATGTTAACACAGAATTCCAACCCGAAACTCCTGATCTACAGCAGGACGCACAGACTGAAAACGGTAAGTACCTACATATCACGACTACGTGTACTTACATGTATATTGGAATACCGTCTATAGAGTTTATTAACCTTCAACCAATACTAATCTTATAGCGTGTTATAATGTTCTATTAAGTATGACATGCAACCATTCCTACTTGTTTTTTTAATATGTTTGCATATTTTCTTCTTCAATGTAAAATTTAAACATACTCCATCTAATTGCATAGTTGCTTGTATAGTTTGTCTTGTATTACTTGATTATTGTATTTTATTGAACATTCAGTTAAATCAAATGAAATTCGGATTTTATCTTCCAGAATATGAAGTATTGGGTGCAAGAATTCAAATGGACGAAACAGAGTATGATGAGATCAAATAACAACACAGCCGATAACTTACATGCTTTTAACTTAATAAGTGACAAATATATCAGTTTATTGTGTTGCTGTTACATTTGTATATAACCGAATAAACATGTGCATTTAACACTATATTCTCTTCAAAGAACACACTAAATACATTCCATGTATCCTATTTAGTGCCCTTGGATAGAAGGATCGGATTATTACTGGTCATCGATAACCACATTACTATCGCTACATGTATCCTTAGTGCTTCAGTAATCATGTGCTCTATTTCTTTAGCTATAATAAAGAACTGCTCTATCTCCACGACTTTGAGTAAAGAACTGCTCTATATCCAGAAGCAGGAGATAGAGTAGTTCATCCCTGAGAAAAAATGAAATATTTTGACCAAATTGCTCCAAACACAACAATTTAAATAAATAGAAATCTACAATGTTTTAGAATTAAATAACTCATGATTATACATATATTCCCAATGCCGATTATCCACGTATACGTTTGTCCCCATATGTGTAACAGTTACATAAATATGTCAAAATGAAACCCCAAACTCGATTTTCTCAATATAGTGAAAATGGAAGATAGAGCAACCTTCCACTCAGGCTACGAAATGTACATTATATAATGTTTCTGAATGATAGCAGTTGGACTGCCATACATTCAGTAAAGTTTCTAACGTCACTATAGCATTATTGTCTCTATCTACTGTGCTCGTTATTGTGTACTTCAGTGCGTTTTTTTTGGTTTCGCATAACATTTCAATAAATAAAAATAACCTGCTTTTACATTGTTCCATTTTCACTGTGCATTTGTAACTACTTTCTACATGACTGCTGAAGATGATTATTCTTTGTTTTCTAAGGTTGTAAATTTCGTATTCGTTTTGATGCATTTTACAACATGTACGGGTAAGTCAGAGGCATGCGTAATCGCTAGATGCTATACGTGTACTCGAATATGTATGCATGTAGCGAGACATGAAAATAGAAAACATTTTTGTGAAGTTTTTTCATGTACAATTAGGCATATAAATGTAACAATTATTATAATTTGAGAAGCGGGTTAAGCAGCTTGTGTTACCGTTGTGGTATTTAAAGATAAATGTTACCACTTGTCTATGGCTCTTTTAAGCTGTTTTAGTTGTTAAGCCGCTCAAAGATCCTTTGACGTTTTAACTCTCTCCTGGTCATTGGGTATCTACGTTCGTGTGTCCCTTCGTAGACTTTTTCTGTGGGTGTAGCAGCCAACATCGATTTGTGGCGCCCAGGAATAGAAACTCTCATAAGTACCAATTAGAACATTGAAAAATCAACCAATGGTCCAGAGGGGGGTTGAACCCAGGACCTCTCGATCCCGAAGCGTACGCCCTACCTTTAGACCACCGCTCCCTATTTGGTTCTGTCATGTCTGTCCACAGTAAAATTGCATCAGTTGAAAATAGTATCTGAAAATAATTATTAGCGTAGTACATTGTCTTTAAATAAATCAGTGACACGTCGGTAAACAAAATATGAATAACCCGGATCAAAACAGAATTCCGGCGGTTGAAACGATGTAAAGGTGTAGCAGTACTACACACCATTGCTTTGTTGGTATGAATATTTCCAAATATTACTGGCTTAGAATCATACAAGTGCAAATTTTGCTTGACATTGCGCTTCTGAAGAGCCTACTAGTAGCTTCGTGAAACTCAGAACTTGTCATATTGACTAAGTAGTATGCAAATAGTTTGTCCTAGTTTTCTCAAAACGTCGATTGTGTACTTACGACCTTGTCATTATAAGTCATCGATATGTATATTTATTTTGATACATTTTTTCCTTGTGTTATGTTATTTTTCAAAGTTCTTATGTCTATATTAATATCATAAATAAAAAATAAAAGTAAATGAAATATTCTTGTTCATAACACTTGTTGTGTGTTTTCCTTGTCTTCAATGTCCATAACTAATGAACATAATTATTTTAAAATTATATCATAATGTTTTCTTGAAAATATATCCCGTTCAAAAAGGAACTGACATTTGGCCTCCAAGAAAAATAATTACAATGATAACGACTTCATTTATAGAGGCAAAACCTTTGGGCAAGCCCAGTCTTTTTTCATTTGAGCCTCTATGACAAAATTAATGATATGCACCTGTGTTCAGTAGTATAACAAAACATAAATTAACAATATTAATAATACTCCTGAAATAAAAAGAAAGAATTTGCCATTTTCGGAATTGTATGCCACTTTGGTCATGTTCGTTTGTTTACACAATAAATATAATCAGCTGTAAGTTGTCTTCCAGTGATATATAATTTCTTGTTGCAATATATACCAGTACTCAAAATTTTATAATTGCAGATCTACCAAATACGTAATACGTTAACTGACACAACATAGATAATCTGCTACAGTTTTATAGTATGTCTTGTTGTGGATGCACTACATCATTTCATAACTTTGCACTATCAAACAATGCAAAATGAAAGTGAGACAGAAGCTGATACAATCTCATTACAATCAGACCATTACTATGCTCCATTGTGGTATGCTGACACATGATATGACGACTCTCCGTATGGGGTCATGTCATCCAATCAAAACGATTATTTATCAAATCTGAAAAAGCGACAAATAAATGCGGCATGTGACGTAAGTGTGGAAATCATACTTGACAAACAGACATCAAAAGGTTTGTGTGTCCGGGAAACTCTCAGAAGCAGGTCTTATTACATCAGGCGTCCCACAAGGCTCCGTCCTTGGACCTATACTATTCATATTGTATATCAATGATATGCCTGCAGAACTAACAAGTATATTTACAGATATGTTTGCAGATGACACTACTCTAACAGCCATTGGTAAATCGTATGAAGAAGTTCAAACTAACCTTCAAAATAATATAGATAAAGTATATTCATGGTGTCAAAACAATTCAATGGCACTGAATGCCAAAAAAACAAAAGCAATGACAATTAGTGCTACAACCAAAACTCACTCAAATCAAGGTATCTCTCTACATTTAGCACAAGATCAAATTGACTTGTCTGATTCAGAGCGCCTTCTAGGAGTTCAAGTTGATAAAAACCTGAACAGGAAAAGTCAAGTGAACTTGGTCATAAAAAAATGCAATTCAAAACTGTATCTTCTTCAAAGAATTAAACACTACATAAACATACCAATCAGGAAGTTGTTCTACAATGCATATATACTCCCCCATTTAGATTACTGTTGTTCTATATGGGGAAATTGTAGCAATAGTCAACTCGAAAGTCTAATAAGGTTTCAAAAGCGAGCGGCCAGAGTGATTCTTGACAAGGACTTTGATACTCCCTCAGAAGAACTATTTGCTACTCTAAATTGGATGACTTTCCCTGAACGACTTAAATACAAAAAATCTATTATTGTATACAAATCATTGAATGACATATGCCCAGCATATTTCAAAGATAAATTTCAGAAAATTCATGAGGTTCAAAATCGCACCTTAAGATCTTCAAATTATAAACAAAATCTCTATGTACTGAAACCGAATCTAGAATTCACCCGAAAATCACTCGATTACTCTGGCCCCATGGTTTGGAATACCTTACCTGAAGAGATACGCACAGCAGAAAATTTAAACACTTTCAAAACCAAATATATTACGTTTTGGAAAAATCAATCTATGTAAAAAGACAGTGAGTTGATACATTTGTATCTGATATTGCAAATGTGTATTTTAAAGAGGCATTCCCTATAACTTGAATAGTTTATATACTTTCACATTAAATGCGCTAAATGTACAAATCACAATCAATTATCATAATGTGACAGAAGAAAGTGTGCGCAAATATGTCTCTATAATGTCAAAATATATTTAAATCACCAATAATAATTTATCGCTTCCAGCGATTTATTATAATGTGGTCAAAGGGAAACAACTCAGAACTATTTTGGCTAGTTACAGCAATATGTTTTCACTCTCTCCTCGGTAATCAGTGGGAGCTTTTTGTTGAAAATTTGAGAAGTCTAAGCAATAATGATTCTCATTTAATGTATAGTATTCTTGAATCGATTTAAAAGATTGAAGTTGTAGGAAACGCCTCTTTAAGATGGCATTACTATTATATATTACACTATGTATATTCCTTATTATTGAATTGTTTAGTTTTTTTTCCTTTTGCCATTTTTAATGTGACTGTTGTTGTATATATTATGTAAATGTGTTGAATTTCAGAGGCTCGTAGGGAAGATTGGGCAAATGCCTAACTATGTTGTCTCTATAAATAAAGTCTTTATTATTATTATTATTATTATTATTATTATTATTAGAGAAGTCAATTGAAAGTTGAATGCTGTCACATCTCCGACAACGTAAATGAATAGACCAAATGTTCTGATATTTTATGAGATTGAACCTGCCAGTCATGTGTGAAAAAACTAATTGAAACTATCATCGGGTGTATTGTTTAAAACATAGCACGTGGTAGGTTAGCATTACCTAATTATCGTTATTATTTAGCGTTGGCGAATAGTTGCAATTCGTCGCTTGAGTGGAACGTTGCTCTATCTACCATTTACACTAATTTGAGGAAATCGAGTTTAAAGTTTCAGTTTGTCATATTTCTGTAACCGTTCCACATATGGGGGACAAGCTTATACGCGGATAATCGAAATTAAGAATATATTTAGAATATCGAGTTATTTTGTTTTAAACGTAGTATATATTTTTATTTATTTAAATGTAAGTGTTTGGAGCACTTTTTTCACAATATTTCATTTTTTCGTAGAGGTGAACTGCTGTATCTCCTGCTACTGGAGATAGAGCAGTTCTTTACTCAAAATCGTGAAGATAGAGCAATTTTTTACTCCAAGTCATGTAGATAAAGCAGTTCTTTACTCAAAGTCGTGGAGATAGAGCATTTCTTTAGTTAAGTATGGAGATAGAGCAGTTCCTTATTTATAGCTAAGGAGATAGAGCAAATCTTCCTGAAGCACAATGAGTCACATGGATAAATTACTCAAGTTGATTGGCTAGATATATTGTTTAGAGGTGAAGTGATGAAAATTCTGGAGTTAGAACAGTATAAGAATCAATTTTCAATTTATTTAATGGAGATAGAGCAATATGTTGGGCGGATTTATTATTAAATAACATATTATTGTAGAGCTTGAAGAGACGATTTCAGTGATATAAAAATCTCATTTTTATCAATAATGGAGATAAAGCACTTCTTTACTGAGGCGACGAATTGTATCTATAATGTGCCTACTTGTATTGCAATTATGTCACCATACCAGGGTTTAAAATATGCTGCAGTAATTTACTGCTTATATTGTCGCATAAGTTTACTTTATTATAAAGTATGTATACGATAAATGAAGGAAGTACTAAAATTTCTCATCCGAAACATGCTCGAGACTTAATTTACAATAACACTATTTCCGTTGCGTTTAAAGAAGTGGTAATCGTCCGATTAATTATATCTGGACTTTTGATGATGTCTTATCATTGTGTAATTTATATATTTCTGTGACCGAGTACCAATGGAGGTGAATGTTCAGAATCATCTTCGAATAATTGTTGCATTAGTGTGTCTTTGGCAAACAAGTAAGTTTCTTATGTGCATGATGTTTTAAATATATTGTTTGATTGCCATTTAGATAATGATTCCATGATCATTGCCACGATATTTGTGTGCATCTTAATATACAATGCAATTTTGTCTGTAATGATGTACAGGGGCTGATGTGCATTTATGCAGAAGACAGCCATAAACATTATTAGTTTATATATAATGCTGAGGTCATGGGCTGAATGATAGGGCAGACAACTATGTGTTTACTTAATAAATCTTATAATTTTGCACTTTTTAAACGCAATAAAATCTTCAAAATAAAATGAATCAGCTCATTAGACCATAACAAATAGAAAAAAACAGAAATTGACACGTTTGATTATAAATTAAATACCTGTGTAAACTATGTTTAAGTAGAATTAATTGGAATTATAGATATTGTAGTATACCGTTGAATTTATTAAAAAAATTGTTTTCTCACTATCGTGGTGATATAGAGGATCTGTCACGAGTTGTCAATTGATATAAATTTATATTAAACGAGTTTCGAAAATTGTATTAAGCGAGCCTCTGGCGAGCATAATAATATTTCCTGAACGAGTTTAATTTAAATAATATATAGTGTTTACAATAAGAAAGTAAAATTTACTTGAAAAATGCCAACTAAGCTTCAGAACAATCTGAAAAACACCCAGTGGACACACAGCAAAATGTTTGACCTAATATTTTTGATGATGGATCATATGTATGTGAATAGTAATTTAACATATTTAAGCTACAAAAAGATGAAAATAACAGCGTGGTCAATGATTTATTGACCAATCTATAAGTAAATATAGTCGACCATGGGTTTACTGATACAAATGATACTCCCTATCAAAGGTTGTCTGAATATATAACTAATTCAACAATAGTTTTGATTCCAACTACGCAATAATCGGTTATACAACGTGTAAAGTGACATGTGTTTTTGATATTCTATTAAATTTATTTACCCTTTAGAAGCACAATACCCGGGATGTGAAAACTGTGGATGTTGCGTTGGTGAAGTGTGTGCTAGAACATTTGTTGAAAACAATTATGTGAACGATTACTGTACAAACGGGTGTATTGATGGTATTGGAGGGAATAAATGTCACAATAAGTGTCCAGATGATTGTGTTACATGTGAACAAACCACTTTCAGAAACTGTGCAACATGTGAGAGCGGAAAATATCTGTCTATGGTAAATAGAACTATCAATGACATACCAAGGTCATATAAGGGATGCGTAGATTGTCCAGAAACTTGCAAGACATGTGATTCAGAAACTAATTGCCCAAAGTGCGAAAATCGATACTACAACCCTGGACAAGATGGCGACTGTTCCGAAGAATGCCCTATTAATTGTATGACATGTACATCATCAACCAACTGTCAGGAATGTTACACTCCGTACTACAACGAAGGAACCACCACAGACTGCTCTCTGTCGTGTCCAGGTAATTGCATTTGCGTATCTCCCGGTATTTGCTCATCATGTGAAGATGGTTTCTTCAATATAAACCAACAGTGCATGAGTCCCTGTCTGGATTCATGCACTAGCTGCTTAGACATGAAAACGTGTCAGTCTTGCAAAGACGGATATTACAACGGGAAGGACTTGTTTACCAATAGCGAAGTCACTGATTGCTCACTCTCTTGCAGAGACGCATGCTCCAAGTGCACGTCGTATGACGTATGCACATCTTGTAAACACGGACATTACGGCTCATACTGTCAGCACGATTGTTCCATTGGATGTAAAAATGGTGAATGTGCTACAACCGATGGGTCGTGTGAGTGCAAGGAGGGATTTTTTGGCAGTCTTTGTGATGAATGCTCAGTCGGTAGACATGCTGAACTGTGTAACCTTCAGTGTATTGGAACATGTAAGGATATGGTATGTGACAGAATAACAGGACATTGTGTTAGTTGTAAAGCAGTGAATATAACAGGCGATTTATGTGATAAATGCACAAATGGTATGTGGGGTACCTTCTGTTCTTCAATATGTCCAAATCATTGTGACGGACAGTGCTTGAGAGGCTCTGGTCACTGCAAGTCATGCGAAGGAAATTTTCAAGGCAATGTATGTAACGAATGTTCAGCTGGGTTTTATGGTCAACTTTGTGATCAGAAATGTCCAGCACAATGTTACGACACACTTTGCGATCGCTCTACCGGCACATGCGGATCATGCAACCAGAATTATGCCGGCTCTACATGTGAAGACTGTGTTTCTGGTTTCTACGGACTGACGTGTGATGCTCCTTGTCTCTCAACGAAATGTGCAAACAACATATGCAATCGGGAAACTGGTGCTTGTATATCGTGTCAAAACGGATTATATGGACTAGAATGTGAATTTAACTGTTCGCCGGGTTGCTTTGGCAATGCTTGCGATTTTGAGTCTGGCACATGTGAGTGTAAGGGTCTGTATAGTGGGGACAGATGCTGTGTAGAATCAGGACATTGCCGTGACTGTTCTTCCAATACAGCTTGTAAAACATGTAAAAATGGTTACTTTGGAACAAATTGTTATAAACCGTGTCCAAGTACGTGTGCTCCCGATGGACGAGACTCACATTGTGAAAAGACCTACGGTAAATGTTTGGCATGCTTGGACGGTTTCCATGGTGGTCATTGTAATAACACGTGTAATGATAGATGTGCAAACAATCGTTGCGACCAGGATAACGGAAACTGTATCGATGGATATGTTGATGATTTCGAGGGTACTACATGCGCACGTGGTAATACAATACTTATTAATTTACTTCTGATGTACATATCTGTTTACTCATATAACATTGTAATACTTAAACCTTAACGTTATAACTTACCTTTTATGGTTTGTTTAACAATGCAAATCGTAAAGTGTATAAAGTTAAAACATCGTCTATGTCATGGTTGTTGTCATTCGATCTGTATCTTCCTGGTCCAAAAGTTATTTCGGTTTTGAAGGTTGTGGATTGTACTAAGATTACGTGTAAACGAACTTTATTTACTAGCGTTTGATATTACATATATACATAATAATCAGGCATCTTGTACACGTCAATAACGTCCAATCGTACATTACATCACTGTATATTGATGATCATATTTCAGTCGATGGCACTGCAGGTACTGTTGGTATTGCGGTTGGGGTATCAGCTGCCACCATTGTGGTTGTAATCGTTATAGTGATTTCAGCAGTTTGCTTCATCCTTCGAAGATGGTAAGCTGACTCAATATTATTATAATAATGTATTCATGCAAAAAACTCTGCCTATATAAAATATATGAAGAAATCAGACAGGGAAAGCAGTTTTCCACTTAACCAGCCGAGCACAGAAAACAACACGACACATCACCACTACACAGAGCAATGAAATAAAAGTAATCAATTCACTTATAAAAAAGTTATGTTAATTATTTTTTATCATGGTATTCAGTTATCTATAACATGCTCCGGTTGATTGCGAATAAAGTGAATATATACACATGTTTATACTAATGTAATGCGCTTAAACTTATTAAGCGTTGAAACAGTTGGACACAGAACATTTTGTTCAGAACTCAATACTTTCAGAAGCTTGCACGACAATACCGAGTGATTGTTTATGCATTTAAGCCGTCAGTGAAATTTCAGGAAACGAAACAACAAGCAGGGGAAGGTGTTAAAAGCAAGTTATGTTAACACAGAATTCGAACCTGAAACTCCTGATCTACCGGAAAATGCACAGACTCAAAACGGTAAGTACCTACATATCACGACTACGCGTACTAACATGTATATTGGTATGCCGTCTCTATAGAGTCTGCTAACTTTCAATCAATGACAATCGGCTCATAAAGGCGAGACTTTATTGCTGTTAAAATTCATCTGTTTTCAGTTTATGAATGTTTGTGACAATATGGCTAGTACTTGTTCTTATAGCGTGTTATAAGGTTCTATTAAGTATGACATGCAACCATGCCTACTTGTTTTTTAATATCTTTTCTACTTCAATGTAACATTGAAACATACTCCATCTATTTGCATAGTTGCTTGTATGGTTTGTCTTGTATAACTTATTATTGTATTTTATTGAACATTCAGTTAAATCAAATGAAATTCGGATTTTATCTTCCAGAATATGAAGTATTGGGTGCAAGAATTCAAATGGACGAAACAGAGTATGATGAGATCAAATAACAACACTGCCGTTAGCTTACATGCTTTTTAATCAATAAGTGACAAATATATTAGTTTATTATGTTGCGGTTACACAACCGAATAAATATGTGCATTTAACACTCCAGTCTCTCCAAAGAATACACTAAATAAATTCCATGTAGCCCATTTAGTGGCCATGGATAGCAGGATCGAATTCTTACTGGTTATTGATAACCACAGTACTATTATGTATCCTTGTGTATGAATTGTTTTACAATATACCTATTTGCATATCAAGGGTTGCCTGCGTGACTGGCGTATGTCCTTCTTCAATATCAGGTAGTTACGACAGTCTTTTTTGCAAAACCTCAATATACGTGGGTGTTCCACAATTAATAGGACTTTTTTCATAGCAGCAAGGCAAATCAGAAATTAAGAAAACTAATTATATATAATTAAATTTTGATCTTTCACTGACAAACATGCATAAGATCAAAGAAATTGATTGAAAAGTAAGAAATATATTAAACATTAAATATGCTATGCAGCATGGAGGCGGGTCGCACCATGACGTTATTATGACGTCGCAATTCAAACACAGTTTTAAACATAAAGAAACATTTAATAATTTTATTTATAGTCATCCTGACTTTCTAAACAGATCCAATACCACTGTTCCGATTATTTAAATGTGTTTCCCTACCCCTGCTTACAAAAAATGTCTTGCAATTATGTTAGAAATTGCTGAAACCTTGGAGCCTCTATCAGGGTACAAACAGTGCTATTAACGTCAGCTCAATTTTAAATGACCCCACCTGTGCATATTTGTAAGTTTATAAATCCGCGATCTGTAAACAATTTGAGCCAAAGAATCACAAGTAGCTGCTTAATGCCACTACATTACATGCATTTCATTATTTCATTGGTTAGCACTGTTTGTATTCCAAATGTATACCATTATTTGACAAACGCACACTTTCTGTTTATTGACGTCGACGTCAGTTTCACCCATGACGCGCTTAGATACATAACCAAGATTACTGACTTATGGTAACAAACACGGACCGATTTCTTCGAAAGTTTGCATGCGCATGTCAAAGTCATCCACGTAATGACATACAATTGGGCGTTAATATTTATCAAGTGGTTATTGAGATATGTACATTTTTAATAAGAATGGAAATGACAAATAATAGTGTGACCCGCCTAGGCGTTTCATGGTTTCTATGACAACGCTTTGTATGAGCATCATCAGCAACAACGAATTTCTGTTGCTACTAGTATATAGAGCATACATTGCTAAGCATATGAGACAAATTTCATTAAAATGTAAGCGTTGAGTTAAACGTTATGGGAAAATTCCTTTTATTTCTGGAACGCCCCTCGTACATGTATATAATGACTCAACAATGTGTATTGTATAATGTTTCTGAATGCTAGCAGATGGACGGCGACATATTCAGCAAAGTTTCTTACGTCACTTTAGCATTATTGTCTTTATATATTGTGCTTTTTATTGTGTACTTCTGTTCGTATGTTTTGGTTTCGCATATTTAGATTATTCCATTTTCCTTGTACATTTGTAACTTATGGTGCACGTGTCTGCCTGTAGTTTTTTTTATTTTTCATATGTTGTAAAAGTCGCCTTGGATTTGATGCATTTTACAACATGTACGAGTAAGTCAGGAGTATACGTTTTTGCTACACAGTGTATGCGCACTAGTTTATTTCATAGCAGGAAATGAAAATAGTATTATTTTAGAAGGTTATTTATGAAGAATTCGGCATATGAATGTAACCATAATTATTTGATAAATAAATTGAGTAGTTTTTGTTCCCTTTGTTGTTTTGTGTTCTATCACGGCTTTCAGCAGGAAATTCGTATCCTGTTCCATTATACATGTTAAATACTATGTAGTTTAGAAAATGTGATTATATTTTGGAATATGGGACAATTTATAGATTTTGGCGGAAAGTTTGACAGCTATATTGGATTTTGGATCTTGAGCTTTGAGATTTAGATATCTTTATAATTCCAAAATACACTCTTTAGAACAATATATAGTAAAAAATCATGACATTTTTGCATGAATTTATAAAATAATTTACCGGAATACACTAATACAAGTAGAAGATGTTTCGGTATCGGAGCTTTTTGAATAATTATGCAACGTAAGAAAAGCGCGAATTATATTAGAAATATTGTTCTTGTTGTAGTTCTATTACGCTATTGACGTAGCGAAATGGTCTCTTTGTGCTTCAGTAATACTCTCTTGTGCTCTCTCTATGTGGTTCAGCTCTTGATACTTCGGTTTCGCTTTACAGTCTTGTGGTTCTGGTTAAGTACTGACTCATGGCACCTATGAGTTTGCTTCTTCCTTCGTCTCCAATACCGTCTATTTCTCCAACCAATACGGATAGGGATAAATCCCCGCACGTTATCTACAGTCCGTTCAAAATCTCTTCTACCGACCGTTCTAGTATATCTCTATCCTCGACAAATTTTGCACACTCGTATATATAGCGGTTCACTGTTTCTGGTACTTGTATGGGGAAGGCCATTTATTAAACGGGCTACAAAAGCTAAAAACTCAAATAAGGTTTCCACTTTTGGTTAAATATGTTGCATAAAGTCATCTCTATTGAAATCATACAAAGTAGATGATTTTAATGAGATTTGGCAAAACGCCAAGAGTTGAAACTTGTTAGGAGTATAAAAAAGTGTCAATAATATCAATGTTCTACCTTATGTGGGACCCTATTTTTAGAATTATATTAAATATTCCACTTCTTGCATTTTCTTAAATGAACACAACTATTTATACTTATGATTTACTATGATTCAGCTTTGTTTTTATGGTAAAGTTTAGAAAATGTTGCTTTATTTTGAATTCTAACACTATCTTTTCTTAGCTCCGTGTAAACGTATAGGACTGTACCGTGGTTAAATTTCCGGTATATCTCAGTTTTTGCCGTACTACTTTCTGACTGTTGAATTACCTCCCACGAATAAATAACGCATTTTATGAATGGAATTTGCGTCTTGTTTATCACATGACGTCATGGATTGTATGACGTTTTTTGGTGTCAACGTAAACGTGACGTTGTGCGAACTTTAATTTGCGTAGCGTTCTTTCTTAATTTATTTCATTATATCCGTATTATTGCAACAGCAATTACATTGATCGATTCATTTTAGTTTTTCTGAAATACATAATTTGGAATGAACTCTAGTTATGTCTCTCTTTAAATGAAATGCGCAAAAAACGACATTCCAGGGGTGGAGGTTTTATACTTTAAACAGCGGAAGTTGTCGATAGCAACACGACAAACAACGCATCACTCTGCAATAAAAATGAGTCCATATGAAATTGCGCATATTACACGTGTTAGAATGCAAATAGATCTTAGTGTTCCGTGATATACCGGTCAATATATCACGGTTTGTCGTTCACATGCATAGATATTAATCACTCAGGATTACGGCCTTCGTGATTAATTCCTACGCATATGAACTCCAAACCGTGATATATTGGCCGGTATATCACGGAAAACTAAGATCTATTTCCTAAATATAGGACAATTTATAGATTTGGGGGGGGGTGGAAGTTTTGCGGCCATATTGGATTTCTGATCTTAAGCATTGGGATTCAAATATCCTTTTAACTCCAAAATACATTATAGACCTATATTAAGTGGACAATCATGACATTTTTTGCATGAAATTTATACGAAATAATTTTGCCGGATTACACTAATATAAGATGTTTTGGTATCCCAATTCCGATTAACCGGATGCTATTTAACATAATTTCTTATAAATGACTAGTACATTGTACTATCGTCACAAAATGAATCTCACAAACATGTACAAGTATATTTAATTTTCAATAGGTTTTGCTACATATTATATCCGTATTAGGGCTTTTTATTGAGTATGCATCGTAACAAAAGAGCAAATAATATTAGAAATATGACGAAATCCTTCATTTTTGTATGGGATAGGCCATTCATTAAACGGGCTACAAAGCTAAAAACTAAAAAAAAATTCTCCTCTTTTGGCTAACTATGTTACATTAAGTCATCTCTATTGCAAAAATACAATATGGGTGATTGTTAATGAGATTTGGCAAAACGCCAAGAGTTGAAACTTGGTAGAAGTATAAAAAAGCGTCACAAATATAGATGTTTGGCCATATTTTGGCCCCTGTTTTTAAAATTATATTAAATATTCGACTTTTTGCATTTTCTTACAATGTAAATAAACATAACTATATATGTGTTGTTTAAGTGATTCTAATATTGTTTTTATGATAAAGTTTAGAAAATGTTACTAAATTTTCATATATAGGACAATTGTCAAATTGTGGAGGGAAATCTGGCGGCCATATTGGATTTTAGGGGGATAGCCACACTAAGTCTTATTTTTGTGCCAACAAGTAAAAATGCAAACTTTAGACATTTTTCTTTAAGAAAATGTAAAAATAAAAAATGGTGTATGTTTGGCACATTTTTCGTCATTCCGACTAGACTATAAGTATTAGTGTAGCATTTAAATAAATCAGTGACACGTCGGTAAACTAAATACGAATAACACGAATCAGAAGATAATGTCATCGGTGTAGCGGTATGATCACTCTGATCACCTCGGTTTTGATCGAATGGAAAATACATCTGACATAACAAGGCGACATTTTGAACTACTTCTAGTCACATGATTCGAAAATGGCAACTCCCCCAGTTACGTTTATGCAACATGTACATACGGCAACAAATATGTTAAAGTTTAAACTTGAGAAAGAGAACGACACCTGCTAAATACTACGCTTGAAAACAAGAATACAATATAATTGTATAAACTAGGAAAGAACGTTACGAAATAAAACTTCGCACAACGTCACGCTTACGTTGACGCCAAATAAACGTCATATCATTCATGACGTCATGTGATAAACAATACGTAAATTCCATTCATAATACGCGCTAGATATTATTTTTCTACAAAGATATTTGATATTTTCTTTGCGATACGTCCTGCTATGCCATAGGAATAAGAAAATTGATCAGAACATATAAAATAATCATCGTATTGACGGATACATAAGGTGTTATTTTCACGCGGATGTAGCTGACTTTAGTAGTGAGGGCGAACGATATTGGTGTATTTCTACACTTAATTACGAGGTGTATTTACCGGAGACAAACGGAAATGACCGAGCTTTTACGATTGCCGGTATGATATGTGTAGCAATACTGAACATCATTGCTTATTTTGATTCGCTATTGGCACATATCGCTGGCTTAGAACGATACATTTTCAATTTCTGCTTGACAATGTGCTCAGATTAGCATAGTTTTATGAAAACCAGAACTTGTCATATTGACCAAAAAGAAGTTGAATCATTTTGTTTTACCGTATTAAGCAAAAAGAAATGTTCAAGACATTTTTGCTAGTTTTCTCTAAATATCGATTTTGTACAAACGACATTATCATTCTATGCCAGCGATACGTATATTTAAGTTGGTCCGTGTGTGCATTATGTACATATGTATGTTATTTTTTTTTTGTATATTAATCTACATGTATCAATAAATAAATAAAAGTAAATGTAATGTTCTTGTTCAGTACCCTTGGTTTGTGTCTCCAATGTTCATAATAAATTAACATGGTTATTTAAATAATAGATCACAAAGTTTTTTTTCAAAATATTCGGTTACAAAAGAAACTTACAAATTGTCCTCCAAGAATGCCAGTTTCGAAATTGTATGCCATTTTGGTCATATTCGTATGTTTACATTTTTAATATTATCAGCGATTGTTTTTCAACATGTTAGTTGTATTCAAGTGGTAAATAATTTCTTGTTGTCATGTTTACCAGTACTCATAATTGTTTAATCGCCAGCAATAGGTTGCAGACGTATCAACCAAATGGATAATAAAATTACTGACGCAACATGGATAATCTGCTACAGTTGCATAGTATTTCTTGTTGTGCATGCAAAACATTATTTCATGACTTTTCACTATCATACACTGTGGACATGAACGTGAAAAAAAGGCAGATCAAATCACATTAAATTCAGACCATTAATATGTTCCTTACTGCATGCTGCAATATGATTTGACGTAACTCCGTTTGGGGGTCATGTCGATGGGAGCTTACGTCATCCAATCAAAACGATTATTTAACAAATCTGTAAGACGTGTAAGTGCGGTGACAAAATAGGACTGGTGGCGTAATTGTGCGCTAGTGAGGTCATTTGAAAGTTGAATGTTGTCATATCTCTAATAACGTAAAGGGATAGAGCAAATGTTAGGATCTTGTATGAAATTGGGGCTGGCAAAAACACAAATATACACACGGCTTTGTCACTCATGTCTTAACAGAATAACTTAAACTACCATAAGGTGTATTGTAGAAAACATAACTCACGAAGTGCCATTAGGCCGGTTCAAATCTTATCAAGGTAACGGAATGGAACTCTTTGTTTAATGCGGTGGGGAAGTTTGTTTGTTAGGTAAGAATTACTTATTGTTTGTTATTATAAAACGTTGGCTGATAGTTGTAATTGTGTCTATAATGTGCCTACTTGTACTTTGTATTACCATTTTGTCGTTATATCAGGGTTTAAAATATGCTGCAGTAATTGATAGTGTCGCATATTGTCGCATAAGTTTATTTGTTATAAAGTATGTATACGTTACATCAAATTTCTCACCCATGACATTATCGTGAATTCGTTTACAATAAGACTTTTGTCTGTTACGTTTAAAGCAGTGGTGTCCGTCCGATTCATCATATCTGGGTTTTAAATGATATTATATCGTTGTGTAATTACTTAACTTAAAATAAATATTTGACTTCAATAGTTTTGAAGGCATATCGCTGATCGAATATGAATTGATAAGTAAATGTGAATATTTGTAGAAGTTTGGAATAAGATAGGTGTGAGGTAAGACATTTGAATGTATTAATACTATAAGATTGTAGTATCTGATTTATTGGTGTTTATTTATGTATTAGGTCGATAATGAAATGATATATTTCCCGACCTCATTCGTCACTTTATGTGATATTAACGCCATAATGAGTATTAACCGTATGAACCAAGTTGTCATCTTTAATACCGATAACCGACAAAAGGAAATACATGTTTGGTTGTAATAATTATGCTTTTCAACTTGTAGACTGATGATAATTGTGGACTATTGTGCTATATACAGGTATACGTCCGATAAGAATACAATGCACATAGATGTACTGATTGCATTGATTGTAAAACACATAGATATATAAATCGGAATATTTGAAATGTTCACACGTCAGAAAACCTGACATTACAACCAAAGCCTGTATTGGTTATGCTTCCACATGTGCTATGTATGTAAATGTTACTACATGTAAATTTCAAGTTTTGTGCATGTTTATTATTATCAGTACGTTACTATATGTCTTTCCAAATTCTTCATTAGTAAATACAATTATAGAATTTCCGCTCATGAATGCGTCCAAACAATTCAATGGACAGTCCTCCATAAAACAAATTAAAACCAGTACATGGTACTCATTTACGATCATAAAAAACTTTCATCTATACTAGTGGTTGTCATAGTGGATATAACATGAAACCATCATAGTTGATATTTGATTCAATTACGCGAGTTTATGAGCATTATACGAACTCAACACAACTATATTATACATATTTCCGATAATATTACCATTATCATAAACACCATTTTTACAGTTTTAATGGTATAATCGCCATGTGAAATGCCTTTGACCACTTTTTACTTTTTATAAACACCACTGATACAGCACTGGTGACAATTATATAGAAGCATGTTTGGTAGCAAAGTCTGAATACTGGTTGTTATACAAACGTTATATTGTAAATGTACTTAGAAATTCTTAAAATAGTTACTCAATTTTTCGGAACACTATAATAATAGTTGTTTGATTATTTCAGATGTAATATACTACTTAGAATGAATGCTCTAAGCCATGTTCGACTACTTGTATTGGTGTGCCGTTTTCTTCTCCGTAAGTAATATAGGATCCATCATGAGTTGTCTTTGGAGATCAACATTTCTTAAACGAGTCTAGAAAACAAAAAATATGTATCGATCCTTAGCTGAGCTTAATAATTTGTTTCGTGACGAGTTTAAGAAATATTGATATCATTGGTAACGAATAACGACTCCTTTTTAGAATATTACCGTAGTTTCTAGTCAAAACGTCAGAAAAAAAACGATTTTAAGCCGATGACGTTTTGTCTTCGGACAGAAAAGCTTTTGACGTCAATAATTTGTTATCACACACGTTGGAGAAAGTTGTTCTATAATTTATATTGCGTTATTTATGTAATAATAAGTGCTATTCCTCAGAAATAGCATCATTTATTGAAGAGAATCTATAAAAAGAATTTATGGGTGTCTAGCCTAAACGTGAGTGTCCTCAGAAATAGCATCATTTATTGAAGAGAATCTATAAAAAGAATTTATGGGTGTCTAGCCTAAACGTGAGTGTTTTTCACAGCGTGTTATTTGCACAGCACAACAACGTTCCAACTTTCATCCTTGCAGGTTTGAAATTAAATTTTTTATTTTTATTTCGTGAAATTTTAGCTCGTTGCTGCGGTAAGATTTATATAATTATCGCATAGTGATAGCATAGTATATAGTTAATATTGTGAAGGTTTATTGAGCTCGGATGAATGGCTATTTCCATGATTTTTGCGGATTCGTTGTGGTGAATTAGTGATCGGTGGAAAAACCGTGGTTGTCCGTTTTAATCATTCCATTTCTTATATATCGCAGATAGGGTTATAAAGTATTTGCAAAACTTAATTCTATCTTAATCAAGTCTTGAGTAATTCGTACAATAAGAAATGTATGCCACAGTTTTCGTGGCGGTTTAAGCTAAATTTAAGCATATTGGTAATCCATCGTTTTTATATTTTCACGAGATCTGTACCAGATAAATACAAAGTCATGGTGAAGACTAGAGGAAAAAAGAGGAAGGCCGATGATCAAGTGATTCCTGTTCAACCTGCACGTCACGTGGTTGATGTTCCACATGTAGTTTGTCCGACCAATCCACCAGCGGAGATGCCGCCATGTGCTCCACCTCAGGATCATGAGCAGGATTATGGTGAGGACCCAGTGGCTATTCCCACTATAAATATCTCTCTAGGCTCGCACCTTTCCCCAGCAATCAAATCAAAGATATGCTTGGGGCATTATATTGATCTAGGCAGTTTGCTGGAGGTAGATCCTACTCAGGATTTAGATATCCAAACAAAAAGTTTAGGGCTGAGTAGTTCTGGCCAGCTAGTGGTGTCGCCTATAACGAAGCCCAAAAGAATTTACACAATAGCGAAATGGACCGATGCATTTTTAATATTCATGACCATATATATTGATAATCATCCTGGTAAAACCATGGAGCTAATTAAATATCTGCATGACATTCGCCTGGGGGCAGAGCGTCACTCGGCGGGGTGGCTGCAGTACGACCAACAGTTTCGTCTGCGCATAGCCAGCAACCCATCTATGTCGTGGGGCCAGATCGATTATGAATTGTGACTTATATACATGAACCCCCAGGCATTTACCTCAGGTAATCCAGTTGTAGCATCGGTCAAAAGGTGCTACGATTTTAATTACTCATCATGTTCTAGGCCTGTGTGCCAGTATTCACATACATGCTTAACTTGCAGCGGTCACCACCCTTGTAGGTCATGCCAGAGAAGCAGCCACCTTAATGGACCCCGGGCTCAAACCTCGCGGGGCGGGTACAGACCCTCATTCACACCACGACAGCCGAGTGGCCGCGGCCCAAGAGGACAATCTACTGCCCGTTTCCCATATTAATGCTATTTGGGCTCTGGGCAAGTCCCCAATTAATGTTCACAAGTTAAAGCAATATTTGTCAAATTATCCGCATGAGAAGAATGCAGCTATCCTAAGTAATGGCTTCAGTAAAGGTTTTAGGCTATTTTTTACTGGATCAAAAGGGGGCACTGTGGCTAATAATCTTACATCAGCCACGTTACATGCAGATGCAGTTCGCATTAAATTAAAAAAAGAGGTTGATTTAGGCAGAGTGGCTGGTCCTTTTAGGACACCTCCCATTGCTAATTTGAAGATAAGCCCAATTGGCGTTGTTCCTAAATCAGACGGAAATTGGCGTTTGATTACACATTTGTCCCATCCTGTTGGGTCAAGCGTAAATGACGGTTTCGATGATAATTTGTGTTCCGTTTCATATACATCTTTTGATAAAGTCGCTGAATTAGTTTTTAAATGTGGTAAAGGTGCTCTTATGGCTAAGCGGGACATTAAGTCAGCGTTTCGCTTATTACCGGTTTTTCCCGGTGATTTTCACCTCCTTGGCATGAAGTTTGAGGATAACTTTTATTTTGATAAGTGTCTTCCCATGGGTTGCTCTCGTGCTCCAATGCTGTTTGAAACTTTCTCCACTTTCATTCATTGGTGTGTGGCTTATAAATCGGGGTTACAGACATTGGATCATTTTCTTGATGACTTCATATTCGTCGGTAGTAATAAAACAGACGAATGTGTGCGGTTGGCCGTTACTTTTGAGCAGATATGTAGCGAAATGGAAATCCCTGTGGCTGCAGAAAAATCTGTGGGCCCAACGACAGTGTTGGTATTCTTAGGTCTTGAATTGGACTCCAACGAAATGTTGGTTAGAGTTCCACTCCATAAGATTGAAGAGTTGCTTGAACTGTTGCAAAGTTATGCTTCTCGGAAGAAAATGTCATTAAAGGAATTACAATCTATTGTGGGAAAATTGAGTTTTGTTAGCCGAGCTGTTCGTTCTAGCAGAGCCTTTTTAAGGCGGTTTTATGACGCCATGTCAGGGTTAAAGAAACCACATTACAAGCTTAGAATAAATCAGGAGCTTAGGGCTGATTTCCTTATGTGGGTTGAATTCTTAAATAATTTCAATGGTGTAGTTTACATACCTGATGCTGTTTGGTACGAAAACTCAATCATCAATTTGTACACCGATAGCGCAGGTGGCGCTTCATTAGGCTGTGGTTGCTACTTCGCGGGGCAATGGGCATTTTTCCAATGGCCCAAAATCTGGGAGAATTCCAAAGTGTTGACAGATATAACATTTTTGGAGACGGTACCCGTGTTATTAGCAGTCATGCTTTGGGGTGACAGATTAAGAAACATGAAAATTGTTTTAAGAATTGATAATGAAGCCCTAGTACATGTGATAAATAAACAGTCATGTAAGTCAAAAAGGACAATGATTTTACTTAGGAAATTCATTTTGCTAGCCATGAAACATTCTATTATCTTTAGAGCCATGCATATATCTACCACGTCAAATTTTATTGCCGATTCTATTTCTCGGAAACAGTGGGACAGATTCTCGTCAGTAGCCCCCGAAGCAAACAAGCTACCAGAACCGTTACCAAAAGAATTCCAGTCATTCATCTGCAACATGAGGCCGATAGATTATTAAATGCTTCCATGTCCGTTAATACCAAGACCACCTATAATGTTGGGCTCAAAAAATTTAAGTCATTTAGACAGGAGTATGGTTTACTAGATAATTGGCCACCTGAGCTTGAACATGTCGTCCAGTTTATTTCATATCTTTCGCTTCAAGGGTTATCCTATAGCACTGCTAGGTCGTATGTCAGCGCAGTTAGTTTTCAATGTAAAATATATAACAAGCCTGACATTACCAACAATTTCCTGGTAGTGAAAGTGCTGAAAGGTCTGCGGAAGAACAAAAAATCTGATTCTAGGTTACCAATCTCTCCTGGGCTATTGAAGTCTATTCTTCATAAATTAGTAGTGGGCTGTTCAGATAGTTACGAAGTTTCACTTTTTTCTGCCGCATATACATTAGCATATTGCGGGTTTTTTCGTGTAGGTGAGATCGCAGTGTCGAAAAATGATGCAACACTTCCAGACCGGGATAAGGTTGTTGCATTTAGGGACATATCATTAGACCTGAAGGCAGGAATTATCGAAATCCACATAAGATTTTCAAAAACCGATCAGTATGGCTCTGGTTCTTTAATACGCATTAATAAAACCGATAAGGAGGTATGTCCAGTTAAAGCCCTTGCAAAGTTCCTTGCCTTACGGCCCCAGTTTCAAGGTCCACTGCTAATCCACTATAATAAACAACCGTTAACAAGGTATCAGTTTTCAGCCATGCTTAAAAAATCAGTTGCTTTAATTGGCCTGAATTACAGTGTTTTTAAGTCACACTCTTTTCGTATTGGAGCGGCGACATCTGCTAGCCAGTTGGGTTTTTCTGTCGAAGATATTAAAAAGGCTGGGAGGTGGTCTTCCGAAGCATACCAGTCCTATGTACGGCCAATGCCAGTAATAATCCCGAACATACTAGGTTGAGTGAAACCCTGTAGTTGGCATGTGTTGCCCTTGTGTCAACAAGAAGTTGTTTAGTTCAGTATTGTGCGCTCATGAAAGGGCCTTTTTTCGACACCTCATTCGTGAGGGTTTCTTTTCCATTGTTTATACACATCAATTCGTATATTCTTTAAATCATTTCGACACCTCATTCCTGAGGTTCCTTTCTTAGCGAAAAAAATGCCAGTTCTATCTATAATAACATTATTCAAGTTATTCATAGGTGATACGGTGTGGATTGTCGGGTCGTCGATTGTAAAGAAGGCTTTCTTAGCTGCCTGGGAGATGCCTGAGGGGAGTAGTATGGGTCTAAATGCGGTCATCTGGTGGCAGGGTTACAGCGGGCTAAAGCTCACAGAACTGGTCCAGAAGTTGAATCACCTTTCCGTTGTTGGCCCTCAGCCAGGTAGTATCATAATACACTGCGGTGGAAACGACTTGGGAAAAACCCCCATTTCAAAGTTGAGAATCGTGGTGTCCCAAATTTTGGAACACATTGGTAGTTTATTCCCTTCTGCTAAAATCATTTGGTCCGAGATATTGCCTCGTACAAATTGGAGGTATTCCAAGAATACCCTTGCCATGGAGAGGGCAAGGAGGCGATTAAATAACTTTGCTGCTAACGCTGTCATTAGCCTGGGTGGGTGCTATCTGGCACATACTGATTTTAAATCTTCCAATAGTGAACTCCTTAGTTCAGACGGGGTCCATTTATCAGATATAGGCAATTCTATATTCATTAACAATATCGCTTGTGGTTTGAATAATTTCTTGTGTAATGGGATGAAAGTTCATAGGTAATAGCTATTCAATATTGTTGGCGACTAGTTTATATGACGGGCTCTTAGGATTATCCTGGCGCTGACGCAAACATTTGTTTGGCAGTAACAGCCTAGGCGTTTTGTTTGGCTGTTTTATGGCGGGCAGCGCTAGGATACATGATTTCGCGATCCTGAATACATGTTTAACAAGTGTTATTTGGATCTGGTTGCTGTTTCCCAGGACCAGCCCATATCACACTATTCCGTTATTCAACTTCAAGTTGAAGTTGCAGTTAGTTATTTGCAGTTAGTTAGGGCTTGCCAACATCATAGTTTTGAGGCAGCCCGTGCTATTGTCACATTTGGCACTGGTTGCTGTTACCCAGGACCATCCCATATCATACTCACAGTATGTGCAATTATCTATGTTCAATTGCCAGTTAGCAATTGCCAGTTAGTTCATTT
The DNA here is from genome assembly GCA_963678985.1 of Spisula subtruncata. NCBI lineage: Eukaryota > Metazoa > Mollusca > Bivalvia > Venerida > Mactridae > Spisula > Spisula subtruncata. The sequence goes on along the minus strand of OY787677.1, from coordinate 10,139,404 downwards.
TAAAATTGCTTTACATCGAGCCACGTCATATATCATGCCAACATTAAACAAACATCAAATCTAGTTATTTTGTCAGTTATTTCTTAAGTACAAACAACGACCAAGTTGGTCCAATAGGTAATTTCCTTGACTTGGGGATGTACCCAGAGCAGGGATTTGTACCTCATAAATAGGCGAATTCAAGGCGCATCAGTTGCAATTTTACGCGCCTTCAATGAGCTGCATACTTGGTGTAAAAAGATTATTCTAAAATAAATGTGTATACTTGCACTAAAAACGTTACAATAAGTAATGTTTCAAAATGTTTGATGATTATTTATGCAAGCCCATCATTACTTATAGATGCAGACGGATAAGTCCGTTGCGTTCCAAAACGCTGCCAGTCATACAGCATAAGTCATAATTCAATCTTGTATATCAATAACATAGGTGCATTTTATGTTCGCGTGAAACAAAGACTACTATTTATGCCAAACTTAAGTAAACCATTATGTAAACCCAATATCATAAAGGATCTATTGAAAATAAAGACATGTCATTCAAGCAGCTTCTCATTAAGTAAAGGTTAAACAAATTATATATTATCTAGGTGTCTTGTCAGCTATTTAAGCCGCTCAAGCACACTTTCACATCTTAACATACAGCGTAATTAGGTACGTCTTAATTCCATATGTTGAGTTAACATTCATTATTGCACAGTTTACAAGCATTGTTTCAATGAGACCTATGATAAGAAGTACAATATTCGTATTTTAGTTGTAGCAGCACCCGAACCAGGTTGTGACAATTGTGGATGTTGTGTAGATAAAGAGTGTACCAGTAAGGGAGTTTGTACACGCGGATGCATTGATGGCATTGGGGGAATAAATGCTACAACAAGTGTCCACATGATTGTATCACATGTAAACAAACAATATTCAGAAACTGTGCAACATGCGAGGACGGAAAGTATCTTACTACTTTCACTAGGAATACTAAATGGGGTACAAGTACATTCCAGGGTTGTGAGGATTGTCCCGACACATGCACAACGTGTACATCAGAAACTACTTGCCAGGCGTGCATTGATCGACACTACAACACTGGACAATATACCGACTGTTCCGAAGAATGCCCTACTAATTGTAAGACATGTACATCATCTACCAACTGTCAGGAATGTTACACTCCATACTACAACCAAGGAACCACCACAGACTGTTCTCTGTCATGTCCAGGTAATTGCATTTGCTCATCGCCCGGTATGTGCTCATCATGCCAAGATGGTTTCTTCAACGTAAACCAACAGTGTATGAATCCTTGTCCGGATTCTTGCAATGCCTGCACAGACCAGAACACTTGCCAATCATGCAAAGACGGTTACTATAACAGAATAGAAATTTCGACCAATAACGAAGTCACTGATTGCTCGCTATCGTGCAGAGAAACATGCTTCCAGTGTACGTCGTATGATGTATGCACTTCATGCAAGCAGGGACATTACGGATCGTACTGTCACAACAATTGTTCCATTGGCTGTACAAATGGTGAATGCAATTCAAAAGATGGAACGTGTAATTGCAAAGAAGGTTTCACAGGCAGTGATTGTAATGATTGTGCGCCTGGCAGACACGGTCAACAGTGCGATAAGCAATGCCCTACTACATGCAAGAACAACATGTGTAGGCGAGACACGGGGGACTGTCTAGAATGTAAATCAGCCAATATCACAGGTGTTAAATGCGACATTTGTATGCTTCATACTTGGGATGCACTGTGTTCGCAAACATGTCCAACCAATTGTCAAGGACAATGCGTAAGGAACACTGGATACTGTGTATCGTGTGTTGGGAATTATCAAGGTAGTTTATGTAACGAATGTTCAGCTGGGTATTTCGGTGAAGTGTGCGACAAGGTCTGCCCTGAACAGTGTTACGATTCCCTTTGTAATCGTTCCAATGGAACTTGTGGATCATGCAAACAGAATTATGCCGGTTCTACTTGTGAAGATTGTGACATCGGCTTCTTTGGAGAGACGTGTGATGCTCCTTGTCTCTCAACGAAATGTGCAAACAGCATATGCAATCGGGAAACTGGTGCTTGTATATCGTGTCAAAACGGATTATTTGGACTAGAATGTGCATTAAACTGTTCACAGGGTTGCAAAAGTAATGTTTGTAATTTTGGTTCAGGTGCGTGCGAGTGTCAGGGTCTGTATACTGGGGACAAATGTTGTGTGGATGGGGGACATTGTCGTGACTGTTCTTCAAATACAGCTTGTGATACATGTGAAAATGGTTACTTTGGGATAAACTGTAGTTTACCGTGTCCAAGTACGTGTGCGCCAGATGGACAAGACTCTCAGTGTGATAAGACAGAGGGTAAATGTTTGGTATGCTCGGATGGTTTCCATGGTGACCATTGCAATAACACGTGTCATGATAGATGTGCGAACAATCGCTGTGACCAGGGCAGCGGACACTGCGTCGATGGATGTGTTGGTGAATTCGAAGGTCCTACGTGCGCTCAAGGTAAATGCTATACGTTTATTTTTGATTTTCAAACGATCAACAAAGATTGAAACTATGCGAATTAAGCAATGATTGGAACTTAATTATTAAACCACTTTATTATGATTAAAAAAGACAGAGCCTAGCAAATCACAGGTACTTGACATTTGTTTAACATTGTGAGTTATTTGAACACACTTTATAACAAATACACGTAATGTGATTGCTACAACATTTATCATTTGTGGCGGCACATACAATGTACGGAATAGTTAAAACTGAACTGAACTTTAAAACTGATTATTTGTCCTGTATCTATGTATAGCCAACATATTACTCGCATCGGTAGTTTTCAAACTTCCTGATACACTATCCTTTGGTTGTTATTGTACTATTAGTGGGAAGGTAAACACTACCCTAGCTCGTTTACGACTGCAACAATATAAAAAATGTTTGAAATCCATACGAACAAATATACACGTTTCATAATATAAAAATCTAATCACGCTTAGATAGCATGCACCAATTGTGAAATTAATATGAAGAGACAAAGCAATTGTTCAAAAGAATAATACCTACTAGTAAGATAATATCATTATACAGACAGATGAGTGTCTCAATTAAGGAAAATATTGGGTTATATTAGAAATTTGAGAATGCAAGCTTAAATTATGACAAATATTGCGTATGACAAGCCGACATAAAACGAGTATGCACTTTTACATTCAAGGTAACTATATATGTATTCTTGCAATTAACACCACCATTTATCTAACTTCAAGAGAATTATCTAATGTTTTGAGTGTTGGATAGGTTGTCAAATTATTTTCGAAATATTTAATGGTATTGTAAAGAATCAAAGCGCTATAAGCGCTGAAGGCCTTGGTGTAAACTTTGTATGCTTGGGAAGAAGTTTAGTGACTAAACTGAAGTATATGTAAACGGATCTACGCTCTTTTGCTGTCAGCTGCAATGTACAGTTATGCTGACCGTACAAAGTTGAAGGTTTAATCTATTGGTCATGCTTAACTTGCCTATCTAGTTTAAGTACTAGTAAACAAGAGATGTCAGAATGACATTTATGCCTCCCACTACACACATACATGCACAGTCACATAGACTGTGAAAATTGAAAAACATGTAGTAACGTCATAACCTTGTTAATGTTTTTGCAAACAATTTCTTAAAGATTTTGAAACTTATGGCTGAAGTCGACTTTCTAATACTGAAGTATGTAAAATTAAAGAGATTTAAAACAAAATTGATCGGTGCGACTTATACTTATGAGTATCGACTCATGTTTGGGCAATCGCGGTATTATGTTAATTTGTTTCAAGAAGTGCGACTTATGTATGGGGCATTACGGTATCCAAAAAATAAAGTCATTTTTTAAAGAATATTCTCTACCGTCTTGTACTGTACATACATATATACATATTTTACAGTAGTTTTCAGGCTCGGTGGTGGTTTTGAAGGATGATAATAATAATAGAAAGCAGTATATCACAAACAGTGAACAGAGTTTGTGTTTCTTAGCCACAGCAATATCTGTTTAAGTTAAACTATAGTTGAGTGCCATGGGACCACATTCCAGTATGCCAATTAAATGGATACCATGCGGACCCATGGCAGCTGCGTGACCACAAAGTTCACATTCAGATCGTGATGACGTTTGTCTCAACTTTTCGCGCTCGATCTGCGCAGTGAAATGCCATATCTGGTTACTTCGTCTGTTTCCGAGGAATCGTGTAAACTTTTTGTTTCATTTATTTTTCTGGAATGTCTTGTTAACGCAAAATGAAATAACAATATTTGAAATATGTACATATAAATACCAAATGATTATAATGTCTTCAAAAATGTCTCAGAAAAAAGTTTCTTCTTACTGTCTCCGTAAACACGCGTATCTTTTCGGCATAAGACCGTCAAAGTGAGGAACTTGTTATGAATAGCCTGAAGAAAATATAACTTCATCTCAGGTTTCAATATCATATCACTTTATGTTCATAGTAAACATATGCAGCTTGTTCATCTATAGTATCCATGGAGAAGTATAATCATGAATTGTCTTTAAAAATCTTCTGACAGAGGTAATAAAAATATAGATAATACACTATTTACACTTTCAGCTTTGATTGAGACTAAACCAATTGTTCCTGCAGTTGCTGGCGGTGTATCAGCCGCTGTTGTCATAATAGCAATAGGTGTCCTGGTGTTGATCGTCATACGTAGACGGTGAGTTACATGTTTATACATTAATTATCACTGGATTGGCCCAGTGTCTAAATATGTTTAATCTTAGCCTGATATACACACGTTTATACTTTTACCATGTGTTTTGGACATCATTTCTGAGGTATCTTGGTCTGTTGAATCGTGTAATGTGCCCCTTTCGGTTTTTTAACCGTCAATCCGTCAAGAAAATCTGGCGTCTGCCATAACGCAACCAGTCTTCAAGGTAGGTTTATGAAACTTCGTATGGAGATTGAGACAAATAAGGAGATTGTGCTCTTTTTGTATGTTTTGATGAGGACTAAAATATGGATGCCATGGCAACAGGTACATTGACAAACTGGACACCATGTAGGGGACTTACGTTTTGCTTGCAATTCCTAATTACAACTGTACTTGTATTGCCACATGTTTTGTCTGTACTGTTTACCGTTTGATGGATTTTATTAACAAGACTAGTTTCGAGTATCGTCGGTAATTTTTTTGTGATGTTTTCAATTACATGTATGACGTTGCACTGTTTTGAAGGTGGGTCTTTTGTGTAAAATGCATCGATTGGAACGTTTGAAGCCTAGTTACAGTCTCAACGTGATTATGAGTGACATTCAAAATGCAACCAGTCTCTTATTTTGCCTCACATAATTGTATACTTACTAGGCCATATGCTATGTTTAATTATTATGTCTTACATTATTCGTTTAAACCTATTAATGATTTACATATTTGATTTTTGTACGGATGTCTTATTATTGTATTTATTAGTTTACGTATTTTTAATGTGTCTGTAAGCATATTGGGTTTCGTGATCAAGTGTGTTTTAATCTGTTTGGCTGATCTTGATATTTGCTATTGTGTTGTATGTTTCATAAAAGGCGAAGATATGCGGATAATCGTAAAGACGATATAACAGATAAACAGAACAATGCACTAAAACTACCTGGTAAGTCAATGCATTATTATCCTGTCGGTATATTTATGATAAATACTGAGACGCGATATTTCGCTGGCGTACACGTATAAGGTCGTACCTGCTTATAATATCCATGTAACTCTGAGATATGCATCCCAAGAAGCATACTTTTATTATGTCTTTATGTCATCAAATCGGAAGAGTTCATGTTGTCCATACTGAATTTGAAAACTATTTTAGACCAGTGTTCAGATAGTAACTATTACGGATGCTTTCAACTTTTATCAAAAGCGTGTCTCTCCATAACGCGAATAACCACAACATGACCGCGATGTTTCTTCTCATGGCGTAGGTCCGCTACAATGACGACATAATGATAACAAGGCAATGATAGCCTATGCCAATGATTGACATGAAGTAACTGAGCTTAAACAACACACACGTACTACTTTTGTAAAAAAATCGTAATGATTAAAGTCCTTCAAAAAGACTACATAATGACACCAGCAACTTTTGACCCTGACATAGCCCACAGGACTAGAATAAACACAATAAGCACACCAAACACAACATGGTCAGTCTGACTTTTGTAATGATTAGGGTCCTGAAGTAGTGCTATGACGTGAACAAGCACACTTAGCACAGCAAAGTAAAAATCACTGTTGTAATATTTAAGGTCCTTCAAAAAGACGACAAAATGACAACAAATCAATATATGCAAATACTGAACCTGCAAAAGCCGAGCTAGAACCTGACATTGATCGTGTAGATGATGATGAGATAGTAGTTGATATACCAGAAAGACAGAATGCTGTGTATGAGAATGTTCCTACATCACATGTAACCGGACTTGATGCTTTTGTTAGAAGTAAGTCTGAAGATGACTATAAAGAGGAATTTGAGGTATGTAATCATACTACTGGCACTAATATACAACTGACTAGGTTTATTGATTACACTAATATAATGTTGAAATAAGAAATCAAACTTGATATTTTTATAATTTCTTCTTCTAATTGGGTCACTTTCATTTTTAGGCGGAGTCTTCGCCTTTAATCATTTAGCCATGTTGTGTTTGGGCTTTGCTTCTTGTAATCGTGTTGTGTTTTGTTGACACTGTTTTCTTTGCTCAACTGGTTACGTTGATTGCTGCCTTCCCTACCCGATTTCTTCATATATGTTTTTATTCTTAACAAAATACTAGTATATGCTACTATTGTGATTAATCGAACATGAATAAGATAGTCATGGCTGAAACGGTTCCGTTTGTAAAGCTCAATTTCAAGCGGATCGAAGTAATATGGATAGTGAAAAGTTCTGACACAAAGCTAAAATAAAATCTACAAACAAAATATAACTAAAACCTCAAGTAATCTGTATTTTGAAAGTTTCCTTCTTTGGTAACGTTATGAGATATTTATATTACGTGGGAATACATGTATGCATGTAATGTTGTAGTTTATGTATTTTGTACATGCGGCTTCTGTATGGTTTGAAATTGATGTGTCTTAGAGCATTTAAGTTCAACTGTACATTTATTGTGATGGCGAAATGAATGTTAAAGGGGATTTTGTAAACGTTTTGTAGATGCCCCAATGTTTATGAGCGATACAAATGTGTTCGATAGTTTCCGTGTGATATCCAATCAATATAAGACAAGATTTCCCGTATCTTTCCTTTTATATTGAGAATAAATTGACCATGTCTAGACGCATTTGACATATACGTATTGTTTATACACCATTTATCTTTCCAGCAACTACCAAAGGGTCTTACACACAGCCACAGTGATGCAAGGAAACCGGAAAATTTGGTTAAGAACCGATATAATGGCATATATCCTTGTAAGTCCGTATTGAATATGTTTTTATTTTAAAATTGTTAACCTGAAGTGACAAACTGGCATATTGTTTAACAATTGTTCATGTATTGCAAGGCTTCAATCGCTCTAGTGTGTCCGGTCTAAAGCCAATCTCTTTCCTCGTCAATTCTAATATGTATGTAACACCGTCCCTGTCTATATGAGGAGTAAAACAGTGCGTATACACTATGGAATTCTTGTCATACAACGTATTCGACAGTTCATTTTGAATTACAGATGATCACTCCAGGGTCAAAATAAAGGGTGATCCAAAGTTCTTTATCAATGCCTGTTTCATAGATGTAAGTATTACATTTTGTATACTACTATAATACCTTTATATTTGTATAATACATTTTAGAAGGGTAATATCTACTTGAAATTAAATTGTTTCCGTTTGTTATATCATTTATTCAGGTAGTCCTCTGTGGTACTATATACTAAGCATATAATGTGTAGCAGAACTTAACCTGATTTGTGATATTGTCAAGTTAAATAGTTTGTGAGTAGCTGTCTGAAAAATACATTAAATATAATAAATATAATTTAAAGTTTAATGATATGAAAAATCTTATCTTGTCTAGCCTTGTAATATTATATTTAAAAATAATTAATTTTATGTTAGCGGGATTTGCTCAATTGTGTTGTGTTATTCATTTTAGGGCTTCCAACAGAAGAACAAGTACATTGCATCACTAGGTAGGTTTTATATGTGTTTGCTTTCTTAGAGTCCATAACACAGTGCTTACATGTATATTAGTACTGCTACTGTCTAATTAGTAAAAGCAGCTCGTGACTATTTCGAAACTTGTTGCGTGTCGATGACCTGAATACGGCACTTGTTTTCTGAGTATAGTTAACTTATCTATGTCAATAACCAAATTGCATTTAATATTTATTTTATTTCAAAAGAAATAGGATTCGGGAACAGTTATAGCCTATATAAGCCATCATTGGTTATAACGTTAAATGCTTAAAACTTTTAATTCAAATCATCAAAATCGAAGGCAAATTTCAGCATACCATTGAATAATTTATTCTTGAATTGCAATGTGCATGTACACAACAATAATCATACATATATACATTTAATATTTTTGTAGGACCTACAGCTAAAGCTACTCTGCAGTTTCATACATTCTGGACCATGGTATGGCATATGGACACGGATGTTATAGTGATGCTAACCAATCTCATTGAACCAAGCGTAAGTACAATACACATCTGCATTACTTTTTCTTACAACCTGTTCATTTTATTTTATTTGTAATGTACAGCGTTTCGGGCTTGTCGCATGGTACATATTCTACTGTTCAAAATTTTCGATTAATCGTATCGGTCTTAACATCGCGTTTCAGTTTATGGTATCTACTATTTCTGTCATGTATTTGCGTTATGTTATGGTGACACTGTTTGCTTTTTCTATGCTCGTCTGATTTAGTCCTGTCCTGTACGTTTCCTTATATATTTACTTAATACAACAACAATAATCATTTACAATAAGAACATACTCATGTGCTTATTGTACCAACGTTATAAAGCATCGGTAACCTTAATCATACCATTTGATAACATAAACTGAATTGTTTAGATTGAATTATTTGTGAAACTATGTCTGTGTGTTAAGTTTGTGTGTAACTAAAACAACTTGAATTCGGAATTTAAACGTTGAGTCCATTGCAAATTAATCGTGGTGTGTTTTTGTTGTTTATGTCCGCTTTGTTAGGTTGTTTAAATGGTGTGGACCCTTCCCGGCCCGACTATTACAAAAAAATGTATGTTATTGTATATTTACTATAATGCAGACAAATTCGTTTACAAAAGAACATATATGTGTTTGGTGTTACAAATTCCTGAAAGCTAGAATAGTGATTTTTCAACAACTGAACGTGACCTCTTTTTTAGAGTAGTCAGATCTAACTAACAGCGAAATGGAATGGAGCAAATGTCAGGATCTGATTTAAATGTGATTGGATGCCATGGAACACCACATTACATTTTACCGTCAGTATTGATAGATACGGACCACTTGAATTATAACACTGCTCCAAATACTGTCGATACTCCAAATATTTAGGAACCAAACATTATGTTTCAGGGCAACAAATGTGAACAATACTGGCCAGATCAGGATTGCTCAAATGTACACCAAGATATAACAGTTTCATGTCAAAGCGAGGAGGTATTTGCCGAGTATACAGTCAGGACATTAACCGTTGAAAAGGTACTTATGATTCCCGTTTGTCGTATGGTATGGCTATGTGGATGCTATATATATTTGCAGCCATTGTTCTTAGTGTCACCGTATGATGAGATGGAAGTGATTGTTTAAAACTCACAAACGTTATTTCATGTTTCTTGATATTTATCTAACTCGAACACAATGATTTCAGATCAATATCAGTTACAGGATAGTCTTGTTTCAGTGCCCGTGGTCACAGTGTCACTGTATGAATGAGATGGAATTGATTGATTATAACTCAGAATAGTTATTTATTGTCCTTGATAGTAATCGTACTCAAACACAATACTTTTAGACGAATAGCAGTTAAATGGTATCCTTGGTATAACTGAGGGAAGGGACGAAACTGACTTTTCTTCCTTGGTATTAATCGTACTCGAACGCATTGATGTTAGATGAATATCAGCTAAACCACACAAACGATACTCACTTTCCTTGATATGATCTAACATGAGCACATTGATATCAGTTACAAGATATACTAAGAGTACATAGCACATGAGAACGTCTCAATTGTTAGCGAACAGCATTGAATGCTTCCTCGTAAATGGAACAAATATGAAACGAACTGAAAGTAGCAATTTACTCGGAATATCACTTAGGATATTATCTTCATTTAGATGGGTTTCGTCGTTTATCCGCTTCATGTATTATAGATATCATAATATGTGCTTGTATGTATAGCTTGACCAGATTTAGTAGGCTGTCCGGACATATTCCGTGCATATTTCGTACAAAGTCGGTGCAAAAATAAACAAATATTTTCCCACCTACGCTTACGGAAAATAAATCACGCTTCCGAAGTTTAATGAGTGCCAACTTAATCTGGTCAAGCTATACACAGCGTATCGGTGTTTACCAACATTAAAAAGTATCATTTTACCTTCCGGGTAAAGAACAAATGGCATCAGGTTAGATATCAGTGTGTGCCAACTCTTGAATTGTATGTGTACGGTTATCCCATCATATTCACTTTACCCAGGTGTTTGAATGGGTACATGCGCACTTGCGCCTGAAATTACCAAAAGCTATTGCTTCGTTACTGCTGACAATGCAATCTGCAACAGCCGCCTTATGATATGGGGAGAATGTACAATCGGCCTAATGGACCCCTTCGATGTTGAATTTAAGGAAATAAATAAAGGATACTAAATATTGGTCGATGGGATTTGATTACGTGATTGAAGGTGAACAACGAAATCCACGACATTTAATCCACGATATTTATTCATTTTAGAGTAATTTTTAATATAATCATGTACTAAATAGAGGATCTTGCTTTCATGAGTGCTCATTACATACAAAACTGTGCGAGTTATATTAAGCGAGTGGACAACTCAATATGACACGAGTCTTTGTCAGGTGTCATATTGCTTTTTGTCGACGAGTTTTATGAATGGACAGGGAGTGCATTACGATATTTGCGCTCCCACACCGCAGGTTATGTGAAAAATAATTGTTTACTTTGTGTTACCAGAAATCAAAGAAGAGAACAGTCGTACAGTTCCATTACACTGCCTGGCCAGATAAAAGCATTCCGGATGAAATAACAAGTTTGGTAGAGTTCCGTCAGAGGGTTAGAAGTGCTCCACGTGTACACCATGGTCCGGTTATCATACACTGCAGGTCAGTTAAAGTTTACCTTTAATATATTTTTCCATTTGCACTGTCACTAACATGTACGGTACAGAGCCTCAGCTCATAGCAAAGTTAAGTACATTCGGACATTGAAGGAAATATGAAATAAATACATAATCTGTAGAAATAGCATTAACGTTTAAACGACTTAAAGACCTCATCAAAGCGAAAATCTATCGCAGGATGCGTAATCGTCAAACCTGAAATTTACCCAATTACATTAAACTCCAGACACATATTTTGGCGTGTTTCTTTTCTAAACAATTACATGTGTCGTTAATCACTGACATAATACTCTTTATCATTTTTAATACTGATGCAGAGTCCACAAAGTATTTAAATTACAAAAATAACATTTATTTGTTATAGTATATGAGTCACTGTCCAGGAAAACCGGGCTTAGTGACATTCAATAATTACTATATATAAAAATGCAAATGAACGTATGTTTTGTCGTTGCTATGGTGACACTTTACTAAAATAACACATATTGCGAAAACGAGGAGTTAGTAGTTAAACGCATTTGTTACTTTTCTCTCTAACAACGAATTCAATTCTAACATGTGTAACAATTTTGAAAAGTTTATCTAAAAAATTCAACCAATACAAAATTTGTGAAATCAGTCAACGTTACGTCTATTATCGTTTGAATAATGTTTCAGACGTCGCTCAAAAGTAGTCGGTAGAGGTTTGTTTTTGAGGTATGTTCTCTGAAACTAAATGTTATAATTGTTAAGAAATTGTTCATCAGAGATATGTCTTTCTAACGCTGTTCATTATGATTTTCATGAGTTTGTCACTTAGCCAGGTTTTTCCTGGAGAACGTGTCTTATTAATGTTTATATATACACGTGTTCATTGCTTTTTCATTTTCTCCAGTGCTGGGATTGGCCGTACATGAACATATATTACTTTGGACAGGTTGACAGAGGCGGGAAAAGCTGGGGAGAGAATCAATGTATATGCTTGTGTGTATGACATGCGACAACAACGTGTTAACATGGTACAGACACTGGTAAGTTAGTTGTTGTTTGAAAAAATAAGAAAGGAGTAAATCTAACAGGAAAGGCAGCACTCAAATAAACCAGCTGAGCACAAAAAACAGTAATAACACAACATATGAACAATACCCACATCATAAGAACAATAACATAACATAACACAACGAAATAATAAAGTGACCGAATAAAACAGAGCTAATACTCGACGTAGTTGCCCACGTCCCCGATGCAAAAGACTAGTATGACCTGGTTTCATACATACGAGCCCTGTGCCAAAACGGTGACCCCAAGTAACCAAATGAAGCGTATACCAGTAAAATACTTTAATTGCGTATGGATGACGTTTTTTTATTCGAGAAGATTTTCGCCATTCTGTGACCTAGTAACAAAGTATATTGAAACACATATTACAAGTACTATCGACAATGGACATGGTGATGATTGCTTAGTTTCTATATAGCTTTTTTTGCAATGTAGAAGTAGCTATCAAATCAGACATTGCTCAACCTAAACAACCTTTTTCTGAAACAAACACACTCACAAAAAAGGCAAAACGGATAGCTGAGCCCAACACAGCACACATATTCAATACAGCCTCGTCGAATTTAGCGAGGATGTTAAAATGTCTTATGTGTTTACATAATGCAATAATAGAAAATAGTTTATGTTAGCATGTTAAAATATTCCCTTGGTGAAGTCACAAAATTATTGGATAGGTTAATTACTATTTTACCTTTTGTGTAGTTACAGCAGTTTTTTACTACATTACCTGATTAAGACGTATGATCGCATAACTATAACAGTGGTGAGCTTAGATATACATGCATCACTCGCTTATGATTTCAGGAACAATACAAATGTCTACATAAAGCTCTAGTACACACACTGACCTTCCATAGCGCAGCAATTCGATCAGAGGAGTTTGGGTCGTACATACGAGCTACAAGTGATTCGCAGTTCAACTCAAATTTCGAAGTAAGTTATACAATAGGTTAAATTTACATTCTGTTTGTTCTAATAATATATGTACAGTGTAATCCAGAGTCATACCGATGTATTATATTAACATGTGTCATTCACAAATGATTAATGTACGTAAATATGCCTTGTCTCTTTATAAGAAAGTAAATAATAGTTAAAATAACTCTTTTTTAAATTTTAAATCCCTTAAAAATAATTTACTGATTCATATACCGTTATACACATGTCCGAATATCAAATAGAGTATGTTATTTAAGTTGTATCTTTATACCATGTATCACTCAATAGTATGATGTGTCTAGTTGTATTTTTTCACCAAACTTGTATCACTGTTCAAGTTACTGAAGACTGTTATTGGAGATGAAAGTGTTGACGAAACTCAGGCAAGGAATAAAAACGGTCGTCATAGTGACAAGAACAGAAAAAATAGTGACATACCAGGTACATCTTTTACAAACTTTAAGCTGTTTCGCCTTCAGTTTCAGAAAATTACTCTGTGCTTTAGGAAAAAGAGCTTTTCAAACACCGGTTTAGTCCACATGCCAAGTTCAGAATTTCATGATTCAACTGTAATAGGCTCATAAAAAGCGCTTTTCGATGTTGATCTCTGAGATGTATTAGTCTGATATATTGTTAGGACCTCCCCATTCTCAGTAAGCGATAGTTGTGGACCATATTGAAAATTGGTCTAGAACCAAATATGTTATCCGTTATAAATAAAGTCGTTATCATCAGTATGATATGTTAAAATGTCTTATTATATATTAAACGGTTTATGCACTTGTACAAAATTATCCGTCATACAAGCCTTTCTGGATATTTCACAAATACGAAAACTTGCAAAGGCATTCTTGATGAACCTCCGATTAATGTATATATATATATCGAGAACATTTATTATAATAGTTAACTATATGCAAATTCAATATTATTAATTTGGCAATATGTAAGTGCGATAAGCTTTGATGTTATTGAAAATCTAAATGTTTTCGAATTCAAAATTAACGAATTCATTAAATCCTCATATCTTGTACATTGGTCGATTAAGCAATACTCTAAATATATATATGGACAAAATAACAAGTCAAAGCTCATGAAATAATGCAATTATGACAACTACGTCTATCTTGACCAGTTACGTAATGTACAACAATTGGATTTGTATATTCTAATCAGTGTATGTAAGACTTATCTCACTTCATACAGGTGACAGACATAGACCAAGGATTCGCATTTGTCGAACATTCAACTCGTCTGACTACATCAATGCTATGTATGTAAATGTAAGTACCATATGTACCTTCAATAAGTAAGAGTTCAAATCAGCGTCCTGCTAATTGGTTTATTTGTTAACTGGATGCAGATCGTTCCTTTCTAATGTCATTGTTAATTGACCTAAGTTCCTATCCTCATATTATATGTGAACCAGTACACATCTCTTGGAAACTAACCAGAAACCAGTCAGCATTAAACGTAAGAGACTGTGTATCAAATGATCACTTAATAGGATGGTATAATTAACATGCTTATGGTTATTTTAATATGATATATTTCATTTTTGGTTTTTTTATAAGGATTCTGGCACGAATGACCGTAAGTAAATGGTATCTCAAAGATGGACCGGGTGTCGATGATATTATCCAAAAGGGGAAATACGAATGTTGACATGAATGACTAACTCTTACGAAAAATGGTTCGAAAGTATTGCATGTTCATCTTTCAGGGCTTTTGTAAAAAGAATCAGTACATCATTGCTCAATCTCCACTTCCAGACACCGTCGTGGACTTTCTGTGTTTAATCTTCCAAGCGAATTGTTACTGCGTCGTATCAATGGAAGATGCAGAGTTAATTGGGACGGTAAGGTATTTGTAATGTGAATGATATAGTAACTATAGTATATCATATACATCGCTTGTCTAAAATGAGAATGTCGTTAGTTCGAAATCAATATTTTGAGAAAACAATAAACGAATGTCCGATAATTACTCTTTGCTGTATCATGGTAAAACAAGCTGTTGTCAACATGACAAGTTCTGACTTTTATTAAAACAAGTTTATTAGACGCGCATTTTGATGCAGAACGTAAACATAAATAAACCAGTCTTATAAGGTCGTAACTACTATCCCTATGCTTATAAGAGACAACTCTTATCATGTATTTCTTCATAAGTACTTTGCCTTTGACCGTGGACCATCAATCATAATCATGCCAAAATAAGATCTAGCTAAGATTGGACAATAGTTAAGATGTTTGAATGATAGAATATATTATCAAGTCGGTAACAAGACTAGTCTACACCCTGTACAAAATATGTATCAATATAAAATATTGACACATATATTTGCCCACAGTTATGTACATAGACAACAAAATTACACAGGCAAAACAGAAGGTTCATCGTTTAGTTTTGTAGGGATTGGCTGCAATCACCACTGAGTCGACATCCACGTACATTCGGACGGACGTACACACCACAACTAAACAAACACCTCAACACGAACAAAACAGAATGTACAATAGATAAACCATAAATCCACAATCGTTAACATGCAATTTTGGAATTACTTTAGGTAATAATTAGGTGTGTTCGTAGCGTCTGTTCTGATACACTCGGAACAGTGTTCTTGCTGTTCCTGTTCCAACCACTTATGTTATTGTGAATATAATCTGGAAGTATTGATTTCACCTCAAATTTTATATAACAGATGACCAGTTGGTACACATATACCATAGTATGAACTAATTAATACATGTAACTAACAGGATAGGGAATTGAAAAGAGTTTTCTTGTATTATGTTAAAGTACATCTAGTCATTTTGGAGTTTAATTCACTCACAGGAGATTTGAACATTTTAAACATGTTCTTTACATCAGGTGTTTCTCTTGACATCTGGTGATAAAACAAAATGTAATGTTAATCATTGGTGTCAATATATTACTTGGTATCACCTGTTTTTGATAAGAGACACGGGTTCAAATATGAATGGTTATTTAAGTTAATTATGTATTTCCATGTTCAGGAAATTGGTGATTATTAAGGAGCCGATAATCAAGTGTTACAGTCAGGAACCTTTACAGTGAAGACGTCAAGAGGTGAAACAGAACCAAACTATATAATGAGAAAACTGACAATCTCTAACAGTGATAAGGTAACCACAATTGGAATAAGCTGAGAAATATCCAAATAATTACACGTATTAACACAATTAATAATACAATACTATTGAATGAGAAAATAATGCTTTGTTACTAGAAGTTGTAACGGCAGGTGTAAAAAATCGGAAAGGTGCAACAGTAATTTCACTTGGTATAGCGCTACTAATGCAAAAATGTAACTGATTATAGTTTTAGGTGACTTTGCCGGTGGGTATGTATGCTGCATTGCATTTGGAAAACCATTTTCACTGCTAAATGTTTTTAGTTACAGCTTTACCAACAATATCACGTTCTACAACTGTTGCAAAGAAAACTGTATGAACATAAAGGTATAGTTTGGTAATGTAGACTCCATGAACCCTATTCAACATATTTCTTTTTAGCACTCTAAAGGTGAAAAGGTAGTTTACCATTACCAATTAACAAATTGGAGAAGAGACGAGCAGGTTCCTTCAGATGTAGGGGAGTTTACGCAATTTGTGAAAGATGTTAGTAACAAAGCTCGTGAAATGAAAGATGCCAATGCACCCGTTCTTGTACATTGTTTGTAAGTTGAGATATTTGTTACATATTTACAAATGTGCAAAAGTGAGAAGGGAAATACACATGTGACAGACTTTGCGTGGTTTTGAGTAGTAAGTGAAATGATGTAGAACGAACTGATTGATAATTCAAATCGCTAAAGCTAGTTATGACCGCCGTATATAACTACCTAAATTATGTAAAAAAAAACACTGTTTAAGTTTCTATTCTACAACCAATGGTAAACATCAGGTGACCCTTACCTAATCGAAGCGCTACCGATCACCTCCATTCAGCTACCCCATGTTAAATTAAATTTAGAAGGCATGTTTTACCTCCCATGGAATGCGCTACGTAGCACTTTGTCTTGGTAACAGACACCACTTGTTATACAAAAGTGCATTATGGGCGTACTGGATAATAGTGATACATTCATTCAACGCATGCATGACTTTCAGAATAGTTTGATATAAGACTGACTTATGGTCATGTATGTACAATGTGTTATTCGGCCAAACACTTGCAGCAAAGTAATTATCGGACGTGTACATTTCATTTTGTCTTCAGTTATGTGTGGATATTGAGCCGCGTATTTGTATTATGTGATATTGTTCATGTTTTCTGTTCTTGATTAATTAAGTTGTGTGCTGCCTTTCGTGCCCGATGAATTTATGGTGTAAACTAACTATATTAGTTAACCAAATCATTTCAGAGACGGAGCTAAGCGTAGTGGTCTGTTCTGTGCTGTTGGTGCACTGTTGAAGAAAATCGAAGCTGAAGGTCAAGTTAGCGTGCCCAACACATTGAGAAAACTTCGTTCTCGTAGGAAAATGGCTGTTCCAAATAAGGTTGTATTTCATATAAGTCAATCATGTCTATACTATATTGTGAACCCTATTCAAAATTGGTCTAGAATCAAACATGTTAACAACGATAAATAAGTCATTATTATTATAATTATTATTAAATTCCAAAGAGGACTACCTGGTATCGTATTCTAGAATCTTTTTTTATTTACTTACTTATGAAGGCTAACACGAGTGCAAAATAAATGTAAATCTATACTCTACCTGTCCAGGCAAAGTTTGCAATTTTTTCGGTACACATAATCGGCAGTGTCACTCTCACCATATCGTCACTAGGCTGTACACATAACACACGTTACGATTGTGATTATTTTGGTGAATTCCTGATTTCGACTACAAATCCAGTAAACATGTAGTTCTTGAGTTTGATGAATCAGTTGATGTGTAGGTATTTCCGTTCATTATATAGAGGATATTTGTATTTTTCCGTGTATGATCGGCTGATAATTCACCGAGTGAGCAGCTTATGTAATATTTTCACGAGTGTCGTAGCCACGAGTGAAAATATAAGTCTGCTGCTCAAGAGGTGAATTATCAAACGATCATACACGGTAAAATACTAATATTCTATTTATTTCATGCTTTAAATTGCTTAAATGATGGAAATACTCCACTATATACCTCGAATGTTTTGCGTGACGTCGTTTTCCCGCCATGCACGCGTCGAGTTAAAATCAAATAGTTCTTCTGCAATGGCTTCAATTTCGTCCATTTGTTTTACATAATATGTATATATAATACTGTGTTATTTGTTAAAGATTAAGAGAGCAAGTGAAAATGCTTATTTATTTTTTTTGACGGCGAGGAAATTTGATTTTTAAAAGTAGTCCGTTTGCCGTGAAATTATGAACTGTGAAGTTATGAACAGTGAAATTATCGGGGAATAATCCACCGTTATTCCGCCGTAAACCACCGGTAAGCATGAAATAAATGTACCCTAATATTACTTTTCTCGTTTTTAGGAACAGTTTGAATTTTGCTTCCGCTGTGTGGATGCTCATGTTAACTCTAACAACGTTTACTCCAATTTTGCACGCTAGAGACTCTACAGCATGTTTCTTCCGAACTTGCATACATGTATGTGCCTCAGTATATCATTGGTTAGTGCGCTTCCAGTCTTACCTGACGACCACCCGGGTTCAAATACAATTGTAGGTAGGCACTCGCATCGTTATTTCAACTGACAGCTAAAGGCTATGATTTAATTTAAAAAGAACATGTTACGTGTTTGTTTTTTAAGCTATTGATGCAATGATGATGTGTTTATAACTTGGTGTTCAATATTATCTTTGATTTTGATTTGTGATTACTATATTATACAATGTACTCTTGTTGACAGTATTTCGATACGTCATGCTTTAGTTTTATATTTTGTTGTGTTGATCCATATGGACATCTTGTCCATTCACCCACCTTGTCATGACTATTAGACGATGTTTCCTCTCTAAGCATTACAAAGCAAATCGGAAGGCATATGATTTTATTTTGTATATCATTTTGTATAAATTTGTTCGGCAACCTTCTTAATCAAACACCCAAAAGGTAACTCAGTCGCCATTTTCTCAAGCAATGGAAGTGAAACATTCACTGTTGACAGTGGTTTCGATAACTACGCGTGCCGATACGCATACGCGCTGGGGAACCAAAGTATTTCTGTTGCTTGAGAAAATGAGAAAATGTCTGTTGAACTATCGTTGGGTGTATAATAAGGAAGTCGAAATGCTCAATCAAGATGATAACATTTACGAAACTGTGTGTCTGTGAGCCAGCCAACTAGTAATAGTAC
Organism: Spisula subtruncata; assembly: GCA_963678985.1. Lineage (NCBI taxonomy): Eukaryota > Metazoa > Mollusca > Bivalvia > Venerida > Mactridae > Spisula > Spisula subtruncata. The sequence continues at coordinate 10,119,717 of OY787677.1, read as the reverse complement.
ATGGTTACTGGTGGTATACAAACATATTTTTTATGACATGTAGGTTATTGGTGACATATTTTTATAATTTCTACTTTTTATAATCAGATTTTTGTTTAGTATCATACCAATGTGTTATTCAGATCTGAGCTGTCATTTTGTATTATTTTCGTTTGTGCGCCTTTCGTGTTCTGTTGTTAATGTTAATGGTTATCATTTCTGTCTTCATGTTTAAATTATAAATGTTAACTTACGTATAACGGAGAAATTTATAATACTAATTCTTGCACTGAACGATCCATAATACTTTCATTTATTATATCTGGAACGTTCAGACTTAGACATTACGGCAGGCAAAATGTAACGCCTACTATACAGCATATCGTGTAGTATTTTATAGATATACTATAATACATAATACATGTAATAATATCATTTATAAATTTTAATGTGAAACTATGTACAAATGTAAAGCTGTATAATACACTGAACAATAAAAAATAACTCCATTTCTTCTATCACCTGGGAAAGCTCATACTTAGTCATCACGTCTGGTGTACTTATAACATTTTACAAGGTTAATTAAAATTTAGATTTTTTTGTTATCATACCAATGTATTATTCAGATCTGAGATATCAATTCGCATCATTTTCCTTTGTGTGCCATTCGCGTTCTATTGTTTATGTTAATGCTTATCATTTCTTCTAGATTTGTAACTTTTAATGTGAAACTATGTACAAATGCATGTGTAATGTGAAATACATTGAACCATATGTAATAACTACATTTCTATCTGGAAATTGTTCAGACTTAGACATCACGACAGGCACATATTGAACGACCAATATATAGCACACTGTATAGTATTTTGTAGATATACTATAATACTATAAGATATACTAAAAGACACATTAATACTATCGAATTAATGAAAAGCAAAGCCATAATGTCGAATATCAGAACATTGTATCAAACCTGTTCGACTATACATTTCAAATTACTAAACACCATCATGGTATTTTAACTTTTCAAATATTAGATCAACAAGTTTTAATATGAAGGCTCTACTCCAAAATCAATTATCCTGTCTTGTCTATCGTTCTTATTCTATTATCATTGTGTTTTAAATAAAATTTAAGTCCCCGTTTAACGTGAAATCAAGTTTAAATTCAGAGACAGGTTCTACTTATGTAATATACGACGATATGAACATGGAAAAAATAAATAAGAAATCAGCGAAACTTTCATAAGAGAAAATACCATATATAGACATACACGGTATAGTAATTTAAGTATTGCGTTGAATTTCACAAATGTATGTATTCAAAGGTGTTTCCTTGTTGGTGCATATCGTGCTTCGTAGTGCTGTCGTCATTATTTGATTTGTTCTTCTATTTTATTAGAAGTCTAAGCATATTGGTAAATATGTATATTACAATTATTTCACTGACATCTTACATGACGGTTTATCTTTCTTAACGTCAAATGATGATCGTAAGAAAAAAATTGAAAATTATATTCATGTTATTTCAGTTTTCACTTAAGATGCTTCATAAATACCGACCTATTAAAGCACTTCTGGTCATATGGGAAATATATTTCAATTTCGTTACATCAATTTAAACTGATTGTTCAAGTAAGCGTGAAGCTCTTATGGCTTACCAATGAGTCTTACTCATTCGACAAACTGTGAAATGGAACAATACGTATTACAATAGTTTGTAATAAAAGAGATGTTTTGTAGTCCAGTTTTAAACCAAGCTAAGCAGGAATACATTGGTACATGTAACTTTAATAACTTTGTCAATAATTTCTACATGTATGATAGAAACTGTTATTTTAAAGCCAATAAGCCCACGATTTTATTGAATATGACTACAAAATGCATGTTATATGAAGGTGTTATCAAACACTTCCTCGGTGATGTTTTGATTCTTCTAATTTAAAAGAATGCTGTGAAATGTATGCTTGTCCATTAATGTTAGTTGATTTTCACTTTTGTATATGATGCCTTGGTACTACAGGTAACTAGTACAAGTTATACCCGTATATATTAGATCGCCTTTTTGCTCCTCTTTGCAAATGCAGCTGTGTGCACTTTTTGTAATTTAGGCAAAATGATACTTTAAGCTTATTGTTTCAATAAATACCACCTTTGATACAAGTCATGATGTACAAGGAATTCTAAGAATGGTCAAACTCTTTACTGTGCTTTTTGACCGTATATTTACAGTCTTTGAAACAAAAATTCCCAGGACATTGAAAGACAAGAATAGTTTTGCTTGTTAGAAAGTACACAATAAAAGCATGACATGGGTTTAGTTGAAACATAGGTCGGTGCCTTGCGTTGAAGCAATGACATGATTACATAACTTTATCACCAAAATCCGTCAGTTTATATTGCTTTTATTTACCATGGTAGAGGATATAAAACATACAATATGACTATTTAGATAGACGACGAAATGCCATTCTAGTTTCCTTCAGCGATTGGCCATAAATAAAACTGTTGTACCTAATTCCTTCATAACTATTGGTCGTACCCGGAGTCAAATACCGTCCATTCAGATTTGTTTCATAGCAATTATTATACCACCATGCGCCATGGGATTCGATGGCACAATTCAAGCTGGAACTATCGACATCATGATCGTTTGTTGAGAATGCGTGGTTAGTGTGGTATGGACCAAACCGGAAATCGTTGTCAACTGAAATTTAACATTGCGATCAATCAATTAACACGATTGTCGCTTAGACTTCACCAAAGAAAGTCGTACAATAATAAGAAAAGTATCGGTTATTTTTGAAACTGTATGTTAAAGTGACTGCTGTATACATAAAATCAATATTGTTACAAAGTTTAGCTATTCAAAATGCCGGAAATTGAGTCATGACACCATGTACCTTCTTGAATTAGATTGTTCATGCATTAACTTGTTTTTAATTGAAATAAAATCTTATATTGAATTCTTTCTTTGCTTATGTCATTTTGTAGATACATTGAGTGCAAGTAAATTGTTTGTACATTGTATACTTACTACTCTTGGAAAATGTCGTGTTGCCGACATGAAGAGTGTATTCGGGCAACGACAGGGAGAATGAGTTGAATATTTCAATCGCTTTTGTACCATTATATGCCGTAATATCTATACGCAATTCATTTTCTGTCTGCGATGCAATTTCCTGTATATAGTCCAGTCCTATAGGAAACATAAACGAAATAAACTTGTGAAATCAACTGAAGACATTTAATCCACTAAATTACAAATATTTAAAGTTCAGGCGTTGAAGATAGAATTTCGAACATACAAATTTGTAAAAAAGCGATCTCGTCAATTTTTCGAAAATAAATAGTTTTCCAAGTGATGCCTACATATCAATGGTCAGTTGTAGAATTGTGACGTTCTTGTCATTATACAGAGGGAGATGCAATCATGTTGCAACAAGAGCAAGCACGTGTGAAAAGCAGTATAAAATATGGTATGTTGATGATTGTTTATTCGTCAACATTGAAACTAACTATTTGGAACGTTTTTGACCATTGTCAGATAGTCATAGTCCAATATTTATTTAACCCTTTCATTAGCGTTGGTAAAATTGGCTGTTACACATTAACAGCGCGTCGTAATTTACCATAATTATATATCATTGTTTCTCATATTTCCGGCCTTTCTCATATTTCCGATTAACATAAAAGATTTACTAATGATTTATTGTTTTGGAGTGATTTGATAGATTTAATCGATATAAGTTGAATTCGACCAAAAATGCACAAGATTTGGGCAAAAAGCGAAAATTGTCCAAGGCAAACAAAATTAGCGAGTTTTTAAAAAGGGAAACAACTCCTCTTCTCCTTGCTCAAACTCTTACTTAGGCCAGTTTGCAACCAATAATCAGAATTTCAAAATGTGACGGAATGATAAAACTACAAATTGGGCCCCATGTGAAGTTTGTAAGAATACCAGCCAATGAAGAATACAAAAAGACCGGAAATAAGAGAAAGTGATTGTAAATTCAGGTAATTAGGTTATGAAGGTCACATGATATGATGCTAAGAAAATAGACCATGAAAGTTAGATGTTTGTGTTTCGTTGAGTGCATGTTTTGAATAAATGGTAAACTCATAGTCTCGATTGCTACGCTCTTTGTTATAATTAATCAACAATTGATTACTGTTATGATACCTACCTAGCCAGTATTCTGTACGTAGATCACCAAATCCATACACATATTGCGTATGATTCCTATAGAACTCAACTGATCCGTCATATCTGTTCTGGAACACCTTAAAATGACCACAATCAAATACATGTATTGCTAGTCCGAACAAGGAAAGTCAAGCACGACACAGATTCAAAGCTTTTTTTAATTGCTCTAACGTATAACAATAATGTTTTAGATTACTCGTTCAAGCGCTAAATAAGTTGAAAAATGCATGATACCATTCAATCTTCGCTATCTATAACCAAGCCATTTGGGAACTAAACAAGTATAAGGTAACTGGTACCGCCGAAGCTCAGTTAGCCAAAACCAATTTATTTGTAAATTAAACAAGCTGGACAAAATTGTTACCGTCCAGCCACCTCCAGACGTTGTCATGTCACAGTAGACCTGAACAGCACGATTGGTTTTCCACAACTTGATATCATAAACACCATCTGGAGCATCGACTTTTTCCTGTTTAATCTCCCAACAATCCGAAAATGCTGTAATTAGGATGTTTCAACGGGTTAATTGCGCGATTTATGTCCAGATATTGTAGATGCACATGTATCATTTAATCGTACAATAAGTTCTGTTTTGAATTACTTTTACATTGGTGTAACTGTTATAATACTATAGAAAAATGCCAATCCCTTTAGTATACGTTGTCGTCTGTGAATCAGAATGATGTATTTTTACAATATTGTTTTCATAATGTAGCTCACTTATATATCAGCGTAGTATGTTACAGTCGTCATAACATCTCCTCAACTTATTTATAGTTACGATAGTTAACACAGATCGAACAGACGAATCGCTCAAATATATAGAACACACTTTCAAATACTGAACATTGACAGCTTTATGCAGTGTGCCCAGGATAATGTGATATTTAACAAACATAGATAACTCCTGCTACCTTGATCTATTTTTTTCTACAACTAAATGTTCCCACCTTTCTCATTATCTTGAGCGCATTATATGATGTATCGACTTACTGCAATGTTGATTAGAAATACACGTTTCTACGAGCGTCGGATCACCCATACAATATTGTCCGTTACGTGATGGTACTGGATTGTTGCATGACCTTGACTTGGATTTTATTCCTACACCACAGGTCAAACTGCATGGACTCCAAGATGACCACAGGGACCAACCACCATCTGTAAAGTATATTTAGAAAACTCTAAATTACAAGTACTAAGTAGAAAAGGCAGCACCGCACATTAACCATCTCCACTTACTTATTCACAGCTTATTCAAAACAGGTAAACGAGGTCGTCGTTGTATATCCGGAATGGCCTGATAGCACCGATATAAGTAATTAAATGCAAATTCCATTGTGAAATTGGGTCATCCTGCATTTTTTCGGCTTTGCGGGGTATATGATTTTTTAATTGTTTCTTTGGCTTATGTGTGGGCATTGTTCAGTGTAGTTGTGTCGTGTTGTTTCTATTTCTATACTCGGCTGGGTAGGTGAGTGCTGCCTTCTTTGTCTGATTTCCTCATACCGTTTTGCTACCTGACCTTTGACAATGTATGTTAAAGCATATAATAAGCTCCTTCCAAGATTTGGAACAAATTATATTATAGTAGTATATGTAATAAGAAAATCTAAGTTTACAAAGTAACATGTTTTACACGTTTCTTATCATGTTATATTACTGTTCGGAACGGAATCATATACATATATATATAATATTAATGTACAAATTATCACATCAAAGTGTAATTACTTGCTGATGAACCATCAAAGTGTAATTACTTGCTGATGAACCAATTTACATCTTATTTCTGCGGCTACCATGCTTTGCGTCGTCGATGATAGCGGATAAAAACCTGTCATCTTCGTTTGATTCGTTCAACGGCCATTACTCGGATAAGTCCGTAACTGATAGGAAATTCACCGATTTGCATATACGTGACGTCATTGAGCGCTTTTTTAGCCTGCTATGTTCGGCTCATCCGCCATATTAATTATTATGTCACATGTGATGCTTTAAATGTCTGATATAAGTTTTTCGACTAGTTTATGATGATTTTGAACTGTAACAGAACTGGAAGAACATAGCGACTTTGATCAATGAAGACTAATAAATAGAGTATTGCATTTTTCTAACATGTTTTTATCGGACACAACTAATAGCAATGTAAACATACACTAATCGATCCTTCAATACGAGCAGCGTTGTTGACAACAACGGTATACAAGTTAAACATAATAATGAAAACGATTTTAGTTGAGTCCTATTAGACAACTGGTATTTACAGATTGGTGTGGGTTGGTATTGTTATTTGTGTAACTACAAAGTTTGTTACGTTCTGTCGTCGAACGTCGAAACCGAATACATATACCAAATGCAGTACAGTGCATCCTCCAGGAATTAATCAAATTAATATCGTTTGCAGTAAAAGGTGAAAAATCACAACAATTCGTGGATAAAGAAATATAATTAAGTGATAAAAGAAACGGTACCGGCGCAAGGAGCTTCAGAACATAACAACGCCTCGACATTTTTACCAAAACAGTGGTCACCGTAAAACGCTGGTTTTGGATTTGTACAAGATCTTTCCCGTTCTCGTATACCCGTGTCACATGACACAGAACACGGGCCCCAGTTATTTCAAGTTGCCCAGGTAAAGTGCTTTATATAAACCATGTGTTCGTAATCCTGATGCTCAACATGAAGGTGCAAATTCGACGTGACTTAAACATTTGCTCGACATAGACCAAGTGTTCGTATTATCGATGCTCGTCATAACGAAGTATAACTGTAAATATTTATAGATCTGGATGCACCAAAAAGACCTTTGATAACCAAAACATGTTTATATCTTCAATGTTAAGTACTGCATTCTTATCGCATAAAACAATAGGTATACATATACACTCTGTATTTACGGAATCCCGTTAGGGCCATGGCGACATATATGTAAACCCAAACACGAAAGTCGATAGCACGGTTACCGTAGTGAAAAGTCGATAATGCGATTATGAAAACTCTAAAAGTCTAATTTTATCGAAATAGCAAGGTGGTCTGTGTTTTGAATAATCGCCGGTCTAATATCTGTTGAAAGGACTAGGGGTGTGATATTTTGATCGATGAGGCAATAATCGACGCGGCTTTTTTCAATACAATTTTTTCTTTGCCATGTATACTGCATTGGTTTAGTGACAAAAAGATTTGTTAAGACCTTACATTATTATATGTGGAAAAAAATTAAGGATGGAATTAAAGATAAAAAAAGATATCCGATCTATAAGGATACATTTTGGAAGTGGTAGGAAAAGTACTGTATTGAAGAGACATAAATAGTTTGGATATAGTATGGATAGAGCTTATCGCTTTTGTCTTTATAAAAGTGTAGTGAAAAAATAAGTAAGAATCGGCAAAAAATATGAAGAAAAATACAGGTGATATAAAGATAGCACCGTTCGTCTTGACGTAAAGATATTTTTTTTTATCAGTGTTGCACTTACCTTGTTTGCATATAGGTAAACTACTCCATTTTCTATCAGTGTTACAAGTGATTTCCTGATATCCGCTTCGACTATAACCCTCGTCGCACACTGCTTGTAGGACATCACGATAAAATGTTGATTTGCCTTCAAAATGTCCATGAAGTAATTCTGGCCATCCACAATCTGTAGACAAAATAGCAGATATATATGTAGTAACACGTATCACTATGTATAGTAACAAAATCTATCTATAGGTAAATAACCACTAAATGCCTACGCGGAACAAATTCAGATACAGTCAAATAGTCCGTTAAAAAACTTTAAAGCGACTGAAAATGGGGGTATGTCTTGACAAATCGGCATGAGAATCATGAAATTGGTGTTAAATGCTTTGTATGCATGTGTGTGATGTAGTGACATTGTTTTATTCAGAAATATTTTGTATTCTGGCTTAAATATGAAAGTGAAAGTAAGGTTGGGGCTAACGGACAGTGAGTAAATCCGTACATGTGAGAAAATCTGTTCACCGCGTTTGACGAACCAAATTTTTCTTATATGATACATGACCCCCTACTTTTTTTTCATTTTCTTCAAGCTGGATGCTATTTCTATTGATTAAAAGATTTTGAGAGGGCCCCATGGACAAAAAGTTGACATTTTTTTGACTGACCTAGGTCACTCATTGAGTTAAAGAACAACTCTATTTGGTGGTTTGTGACCTATAGTAACAAATATCTAAATATAGTTGTAGCTATATATATTAACATATCTTATTATTTATAAATCATCTATTTTGATAAAAGCAGCCACGTAAGGTGACGTCATATTATTAGTGACACCTTTTATCCCGAAGGTAAAGACCTACGAGGGGTGATCAATATATTCGAGGACTTTCCTTCTTAATTTTGAAATATTGGAACTACAGTAATTAAAATAAATTAAAAAGCTGATGTAGATCAATCAATTATCTCGCGATTTTTCTAATTTACTTGATGACAACGTCATTTTTTACTTGATGACGTCAGATTTTGTAACCATAGTGAAGCACGCAATGTCGAGCATCTCGGACGTAACGTTATTTCTGAGAAACGACATGCTATGACAATTAACGCGAAAGTTGTAAAATCTTCGCGATATTATCAAAATAACTTGACTAATTTGTGCTCGAATTATGTGCGCTCCCAATTGGCCATTTTCATATGGTTCCGTTGTTTATGTGATTTTAGAGTCTCTGTCAAACGGTTGAGTTGATAAAATAAGGATAAACCACAAAAATAACACCCCGTTAGTGACACTTTCCATTAAATTCTACGAAATAAGACGCACAGATCTTAACCAAATGTAACTGGCGAAAACGAAGACTAGTATAGGCTACAAAACATGAAATCGTTGACTCCAAATCAAAAGGGTTATTTTGATATTGCGTCCCAAACCTGAGAGATCGTGCTTTATTCTTAATTGGAATAATCTAATTTTGTAACGCCAACCGTCCTTCCTATGCTAGATGAAAAGTCCTCGAATATATTGATCACCCCTCGTATGAGGCATGATATTGACTCCAATGTTAATAATAGTTGTAGTTGTTATTGTACACTATTTCATTTGTTGTATACAATCATTAAAAATGTTCAAGGACTGTTGTGATATGTTCCCCTAAACACCATCCTCGTTTGGTAGGAACATTCCGTTTGAAGCTTCATTTTAACATTGGCGATATTCTTAAACAATATCAGTATTGTATATCAATGATTCGTTAATACAGAAACAATCAACTCGTACATTCAAATTATCACTGTTGATTAATGACGCGAAATTTGAAAACGTAACAATCTATGCTCTACCCCTTTGATAAAGTATGATTCAATACACTGCGACACCCATTCTTCAATTGAGATAGTATGCGATATTTTATGCGATTTTATGTAATATTTATCGTATGCTGACAATCAACGTCTGGATAAATGTAAAAGTAAATACATACCATACACACTTTCAAGTCTACCTACACTTTCCACCAACTTGTCCAATTTTTCTGAAATAAAACATATAGTGTATAGTGTACATTTCAGTATGACGAAACCACTCGTATGTTAATTGCCATCTATGTTCCCTCAGAAATTTATTGGCTGAATAAACAATACAAACATTCGTTATCTCGAGAACTCAACGGGACAAGCTGAATGCTCGAGATAACCATGGTGCTCGACTTATCTGAATCTCATAATGTGTAGTGTAAGTGTGTTAACAATGAACAGGTGTCTGATATTACGTTGTTATTACGTTGTTTATCGTTTTCAGATACATATGAGCCGTTCCCCAGGAAAACCGGGCTTAGTGACAAAATTGTGAAAATGTGGATAATATATGGTTAGAACGAGGAGACTCTTGTGATCAGTTTCTGAAAAATTGAACAAATTATTTCATACACTGACAAAGTTATAGACGTTATAAACCAACCACTACCGCCTACTTTTTGAGTGACGTCGCGAGAACGTCATTCTCTTCGTTTTTGACTTAACATCAACTGGCATTTCAAAGTTCCAGTATCTGATAAATTTTTGACATAAACTTTAAAATCGTGTCACATTTTAGAATAATATTCTTATTTTAATAAAATGTGTCCAATTTGTGAGTGTTTGCTTACAGTGAAAAATAGCGGGTGCTTTCAGCCACTTATCCCTTGTTTTCCTTAATCGGAGTACTTGTTAGAAACCGATTACCATAGCAACGACAGAAGTTATTTTAACACAATTTTCATGAAAACTTGAAGCTAATGGATAATAATAATTATAATATTCAATTACTTAAATTTGAAATCATAGGACATGATTTTTTTCTCATTTTAGACATTTTTCCAAATCTTACTGCATATTTGATAATAAATATCATTAAGCCAGGTTTTCTGGAGAACCGGAAACCCCCAGTTTGACATCGCCCCCCCCCCGCCCGCCAAATAGTCACAATCTAAAAACCGGGATATTTTGATTAAAAACCTGATTACAAAGACACGTAGTAATATACCCAGGGATAAGGAACCCAATGCAAACGTACCAAGACGATAACAAATCATCGTCCGAGGGAAAGGCGAATTCACCGGACAGATACTGGAATTGTCGGGTTCATCCAACAGCTATTGAGAAGTCTGGCTATCCTAAGTACCTTTTAATACAGCAAAATATGCCCTCTGAAACATGTGTCACATGTGTGCGGTGAACATGTATCAATTACGAAATGAATATACGGTGAATACAGTCTTAACGCATCCATTTCATTTTAATATGTTCACTTTTTGAATGCTAGTTAGGTCTGCAACAAACAAGTGTGACAAATAGGCGGCGTACACTCGGTAAAAGATGGCTTTGAGTCTTTCTTTGCTTCCAAGTACTTTCATTGTGAAATCAGTTGTATACTTGTTGTTTGACGGCTATTGTGTCCGCTTCTTTATGCCTATCTTTTTAAGGAGATCTTCAGAAAAGAGTACAAGAGCGAGGAGTTAGATTGTTTTCCTACTTTGCAACTGGCTTACAAATTTATAATCAACCAATCAAGACATGTCCTACAAAAAACACGCGGTCATGTACGATGGAAAAAAGCGTATCATGACGGTTACGAGTCATCGGACAGGCGGTCCGGACGGAAAGGTTGGGTTCAACCAGATGGAGACCGAAATTTCCGAATTTGTCTGACGACTTTTGTGAAGTCTAATCGTGTAATGTCATTTAATTTATTGCTAATTGTCAACAATATGTAGCATTTATAAGGGATGTATTTACAAAAACATAGCCTGGTGACATTGCAACATATACAGAGGTCAAATGTGAGACAACTGCTTGAGCACCATTAATTATGGGTTCAAGTGACAGATTTGATTAGATTATATAGTAGTTACATTGCCAAGCTAAAATTTAAAATATTTATGATTTTTGGACTTAAATACAGTACAGATTTTGCGACTTTTGCCAAAATCGCGATGCATCTGATAGACAAGTTTCCACTTGCGTGGACAATCGCCGCGATTTCAGCGCGATTGACCACTGTAAAACCACCGGCGAATCGCTGCAATCGCATTTTCTCATTTCACAGGTAAATCTATTGCAATGTATGTATAGCACTCAAATTCTCTGTATTATTATTAATATTCGCATATTACGAATATGTATGTGTCCACTTTGAGGTAATAACATTTTAGACGAAATTACCTTGTTTTTACCAGGATCGGTAATCTATGTAGAAGTGCTATAATTCCGTTCCCAACATCCTCGCTAATATTTGTCAGAACACAAAAAAAAATAAGACTGCTTGTTGTCCACTGTATTTTATTTTCTATACACGAAACTCTAACTTATTCACATATTTATTATATATAAAATATACGTCTATATGCTAAAACGTCCAGAATAACAATGCCTCGGACTTCGGAACGCGCCCCCGAAATCCAGGATACCACGTGATTCAACAGACTAATCAGAATGACCATCACCTAATATGGGAGACCATGTGATCCACGTGCTGATTATCATCGAAACCACGTGATTTTATCGATCATCATGTGACGCTATAACATATCGATTACAACCTCGATCGCCAAATACCACAGATCAAAGGTCATATATAATTACGATAACTGCGGCCTTCTGGGTAATCACTTAGGTCATCTATTAATAATAAATATGTATATACTATCTTACACACAATACACATGTGTCATAATCAAGCAAAATACTATGCTTACATCTGCCCCCCCCCCCCCGATTTTATTTTAAAAGCCCTCTTTTAACATTTAAAAAAAAACATGTGGATTTTTTTTTTAAATTTCATTCCGAACAAAAACCATTATGAATAACACTCTTATAATATCAATCCTAATATATAGAGAAACTCGGGTCCCTGTCCGGTGAGAAAAATGTTATCAGGCGAGGTGATATCGTTCGGGTGGCGAGGTTTACCGAGCCATCCCGGGCGATATCGCCAAGCCTGATAACATTGTTCTCACCGGACAGGGACCCGAGTTTCTATTTCTCATGAAACCAACAACGGGACACAATTTAGAGGCATATTTTTTAATTTTAAACTGGAGTTGTCGATCGTCCTGAGACCGCCCGCCGATTAACACAACTTCATTTGCTTCCGTACACAAAATATAGTTCTCAATTCTAGGCTGTTCAATTAACAAAAATATTTAAAAAATAAATAAGACCTATTTCAGTTTTTAGTCAAAACGAGAAATGTAAGCAAATTATAAGTATTACCAAAATAAGAACATCGTGTCGTAAAAGTAGAATAAAATTCCGCTCATGAATTTTGATGTTTTTTTTCTTCTGGATGATGCATCCATGAAACGTCATCAATGACGTAGTGTGTGTGGAGAAGGTCGCTAATATTATGTCAAACTTTCTTATGTTATTCATCACACAATGACAAAATACGGATTGATTTAAATACTGGATTGTGTGTGGCAACGGACAGTGCAAAATTGTATGCCGTGAAATGGAAATAACTTCACAAATGAACAGTTTAGACATGCTTGTAGAACCGAGTGGGTGGAGAACAGTTTTCAACAAGATCAACTTAATCCCGACAGAATGCTGATGAAAACAGATGGAAATACACAATGGTGAGTAAGACATTGCTTTGTTGAAGAGTCTATTAAAGTGTGTTCTATTTTTTGTATAAATTGTAGGGTTGTGTACTGAATGTAACAATGTTTTGATTCACAAAAAAAGCTCGGTGTCTCATGGTTTTCGTTTTGTAGGTCAACCTTCGCGAGTCGTGAAAATGAGATTAAAAATTCCTTTAGGCCAGAAAACTGGATATAGAGTGGATAACTATGACTATTTAAACGTTTATTTATCTTTGACGATGCTAAGCCAGTGTATTTATCTGTGTTTGTTGGGGAAATACTCGTACTGACAGTTAAAAACGGGAATCGACGTACAGAGTGACTTTATCATGTGTTTTGACGTCATCACAACATCGGATTTCTAGGACATGTTGATTTTTTTGACGAGATGCGATTTTGAATCTCAAAATGCATTAACTGTACAGACAGTAGATTCTATATGCTTCGATAAATTGTAAGTTTGTGTTTATTGCTTATATTTGAATTGTTCAAAGCTCGTTCAAATTTTCAGATTAGCCTTTTAAATACGGCACAATAGATTTCATTCTGAGACCTTGACGACATCATTTTTTCAGAACAGAAGAAGCCTTCTTCCAAGTCATCCAATAAATTGAAGGATCTATTCTCTTTCTAAAGGCCCTCCCAAGAATTTAAGGAAAGCACCTACATAATTAGTGGTTATTTCACCTGTCTCATTTTGAGGTTCCTGATTTGCAGAAGATTCTATGTTCATTTTATTCCTCACCATGATGAGGCCACAGGTAACTGTACAGTATCATTAGAACAAAAAAAACAAGCATTTCGGAAAAAAAAATTTGAAAAAAAAATTTTTTTTTACCGTAGATCTAGATCTACGTATAAAAAAATACAAATTAAAAAAAAATATTTTTTTCGAGTTTTTTTCATTTTCAACGATACAGTTACCTGTGAATGAGGCTCGAATACATGCCAAAAATGCTTCAAATTCAAAGCTATTGATATTAGATTCAGAAAAATACTCCCATTTTTGACAGCTGTCAAGTAGCAGACATAATCAAGGAGGTAAATATGTAATAAAACAAACAATACAGGGAGGTATTTTATTTTTTCATTGAAGAAAGTAGTTCCGTCAAAAACAGTGAATTATCAAAAATGTTATTTTCACTGTTATTTGTCATTGTTATTTTCACTGTAAAACGCCATAATCCATTAAAAGCATATAATAAATAATGATAATACAAGTCAAACCACACATAAAATCACTTCTAAATAATCTATCTGCAAAAACAGCCGCTGAATATTGAAGCCTCCTAAACAATTTTTATAAATTTGAATTAATGTAATATTTCCTAAAATCGACGTTTGTCTTTTAATTATGTTTTTTTCTAATAATATTCCCTTTGTTTTCTATTCCATTTACATCGAATGTTGGTTCAGAATGTTGACCACAAATACTACATTTATTTATCTTTTTAATTTTAGACCTGAAACAACTCTCATGTATTGTAGAATGACAACACTTAGTAATTTTAAAAATAGATCCAAAACTATAATATGGGAATTTGATGGTGTTCTTGCATGTCATGCATTGATCTTTAATTAATTCACTTTTGTATTGTTCTGTCCTTTTTGCACTTTTGATAATTCTTTTTAATTTACGATTTGATATATCAATAAAAATCTCAATTGATTTTGAATACATGGATTGTGGTAGTTCAATACATTCTATAAATGCTTTAAAGAAAGGCTTTATCAATTCAGTGTTTTTGTAATAAAAATAGATATTTTTCAAAATGCTTAATTTTTTAGGATTAATTTTGATCAAGTAAATTAATTGTTCTTCCAAAATAGGCACTTTATAGAATATAATAATATCCACTAAAAAATCAATAGGTATCTTTTCTAATAAGTCCTGAATGAAAAAATCCTCACAATCCATAAATTCTTCATCAAAATTGGTCAATTTGACAAAAAATTGTTCCAAATAATTGTTTGCCAAAGAAACAGAATAATTTCCCCTATACACGAAAGAAGTTGTCAGGTCTTCATTTAAATTTATATTGTCACATTTTTCTGGTTCATATAATCTTTTAAA